>CAUYQG010077807.1:0-23705 GCA_963574415.1 Tarsius wallacei | reverse complement strand
CCAGCTACTTGGAAGGCTGAGGCGGAAGGATCGCCGGAGCCCAGCAGGTCGAGGCTGCGGTGGCCGGGAGCGGCCACTGCACTCCAGTCTGGGCGACAGAGTGAGACTCCAACTCAAAAAAAAAAAAAAAAAAAAAGAATTTGATTTAAGGCAGGCATGATACTAGAAGCTCAACTCATATTATCTAAGTCATACCATCTATTATAATCTATATTCCATGGATGAGGAAACTTGGTATCAGAGAAGTTAAACAACTTGCCCAAGATTTTACGGCTGACAAAGTCTGTCTAATTCCGGCACTAATGCTCTTCCATTATACCTTACATCCAGATGGAATCTGATCCAATCATCTTATTTTAATTGAGCACTTACAACTGTCAGGCACTGTGGAACCTGGGAATATTATGATTCATTCACTCTTTCATTCAACAAATACTTCTAGAACAGTCACTGCATGCTTGCTGATGTAGGTGCTGGGAATACAGTGATAAACTTAATATACACAGTCCCTGCCTTTATGGAGCTTGCATTTTGGTGGGTGAACTATATAACTGGTTTGTAACTGTCACAACATGGATTAGCCACACATCTTTGTTTTTCTGCTATGAGGCAGGTGGACAGTGAAATCCTTGAGAAAGGACCCAAATGTTTTCTACACTAGAAACTGATGCTGCCTGATAGAAACATAATGTGAGTTGCTTATGTAATTTTAGATTTCCTAACAACCACATTATAAAAAGTGAAAATAAATGGGTATTTATTTTGATAATGCATTTTATTTAACCCAACATATCCAAATTGTCATTTCAACCTGTCACCAATGTGAAACTTACTGAGATATTTTATATTCTTTTTTTGGTGCTAAGACTTCAAAATCTGGTATGCATTTTACACTTGCAGGGACATCTCAGTTTGGACTCATCACATGTGGCTAGGGCCACCATACTGGACAGGACAGTGCTAGATCAGGGCTTCTCAAATGTTAGCATGGAATAGTCCAGGTTGAATGCTAAGCATTCCTGGCTTCATCACCCCCAAAGGTCGGGGGCAAGATCTCAGAATTTGCATTTCCAAAAGCTTCAAGGTGGTGCTGATACTGCCAGTCCACAGACCACACTTTGGATAGCACTGCATAACAAATCACACACATGTTCCAGTGAATGTGGCAATTATAATTTGAATATTTTACCTTTAAAAAGCACTTTACATCAGCTACTAGAGAAATTCAAATGAAAACTAAAATGACTTATCACTATATACCCATCAGAATTATCAAAATGAAAAATAATAATAATAGTAAATTCTGGTGAGGATGTGGGGAAACTGGATCACTTATATTCCTGATGGAATGGAAGATTGTCTGTTTCTTTTAAAACTAAAAGTGAACTTACCATACTATTTCTTTTTTTTTTTTTGAGAAAGCAGGATTTATTGAGAGGACAGGAAAGCTCCCACAGTGGGAGGGGACCCAAAGTGGTTGCCCACTATTTCATTCTTGAGCATGTATCCTAGAGAAATGAAAATGCATTTCATACAGAAACATGTATACAAATATTTACAGCAGCTTTTTTGGTAATGATAATCCCAAACTGGAAACAACTAAGTGTCCCTCAATATATGAATGGTTAAAAAATTCGTGCAGCCATACTATGAAATACTTTTCGGCAATAAAAAGGTATAAACTATTAATTCTTGCAATAGTTTGCGTCACTCTAAGAGAAATTATGCTGAGTGAAAAAACTCTCAAAAGGATACGTCGTTTTTCATGATTCCTCCTACATAACATTTTTGAAACAACATAATTATAGATATGAACAAATTAGTGATTTCCAGGGGTTTGGGAGGGAAAAAAGGGAGGTCATGGGTGTGGCTATAAAGGGGGAAACTGAGGGAATCTTGAGATGGTACAGTTAATCTTTAATGCGGCAGTGGTTACACAAAGCTATATATGCGATTAAGTTGTACAGAGTTCTGCACATACACACAAACAAATGCATGTATAACTGGTGAGAGCTAAATAAGCTCTATACATTGTACCAACGTCGGTTTTCTGGTTTTGATATTGTGCTATATATTGTGCTTTGATATTGTGCAAGATATGTTCATTGGGTGAAGGGTACACAGAACCTCCTTGTGTGTTTCTTTGCACCTGCCTGTACATCTGTGATTATCTTAAAATAAAAAGTTTTTTTTAAAGAGCACCTAGCATGCATATTTCATTCAAAAACTAAGTTTCTCACAATAATTCTGGGAAGTGAGTAGTATGGTTATTGACATTTTATAAAAAAAAGAAAACCAAGGCCCAGTGGACAAACTGCTAATGGAAGATTAGACAGATAAAAACTGGTAAAGTCAGTACATTCTCTTTATAAGTATTGATATACCTATATAATTAATCATAAGTATAAAAAACTTAGGGAGCCCAATTGTCAGAAATACAGGTGTTCTTTAGATAGCAGATTTGCAACGACTTACGATAGACTTGCAGGTTGTAGTGCTTGGTGACAGTGTCGGGATAGGTCTCTGTGTTTATGTCTGCTTTGTAGTCTCCTACATCGTCCATCCTCAGATTGCTAATGACCAGGTTGTAGTTTGGACCTAAGACATGTATACGTTTGTAATAATTTCTGTGGGTCACCAAAACTCTGGGTGCTGTTCCTGAGTCTCCTGGTGTTACAACAGCAACAGACGTTTGAGAAGTCCAAGCGATGCTTTTGACTTCTTGTGGCTTGTCGATATTTAAGGGGAAAGTGACAGACTCCCCCAGAATCCCATTCACAGTGAGGAAGTCTGCATCTCTTCCAGCTGCTTCTGGCCCTGGGGACATAGATAGAAAACTGTAGCCATCAGACTGTCGCACCCCTTCAAGTTCCTTGTCTTCCTGCCCTTGAGTCTCTCTGAGGAGCCTCCATGAATGCAGTTCACCCAGTTCCTTGAGGATGCCTTTTTTTTGTTGTTTGTTTCTACTCCAGGTATATTTAATATGTTATGACAACAAAATTTCCTAAGGGATTCTCATTCAAAAACTAAGTTTCTCAGTGAATTTCTATTAAAAACATTTTTACCTAGACTTGTAGACTTAAATCTAGAAGGCGTTTAAGAGAGGAAGACCATAAACCTCCATGAAGTCTAAGATATTAGGGGTATTTCTTTCCCAAAATCATATTGCCGAAGGGTGGAAGAGCTGGAACAGGAACCTGGCAGATCTGGGCTGATGGACTCTTGGGCCATTGCTTTTCTTTTTCTGTGATCTTTGCAAAAAAAGCAAATGATGCTTTTGCCTCTTTTCCTGGAAAATAAAGGCAGAGAGCACTTTGGAAGCTCTGGAGAAAATACTCCACAGGTTGTGATTTTGGGGGGTCCTTTTTGTTCACTTCTATATCCCCAATCTCTAGAAGAATACCAGACACATTGATGGTGCTTAATACATATTTGTGAAATAGATTTATAAGTGTAATTTACACATGTGTCTCCTAGACTCTCTTGGAACAACTTCTGAACTAAGCAAAGGTCATTTATTCATACATGCATTTGTGAATAAATGCATGTATTTATTCAGAATCAGTTTTGTTCCAGATACTATGGTGGGTATTTTTATACAAAATGCAAATGTTTGTTGAGCATGTATTCTTTTAAGCAAGATACAAGGAGCTGGGGATACAATGGTGAGTGAAAACAGTAAAGTTACAGTTAAAAGAAGATACCATTGTTGATCAGATAATCACACAAATGGAGAGACAAAATATGTCAGTATTATGGTGCTTTGAGAGAGAAAAGCAAGGGGACTTGATCTGTTCTGGGAAGCCAGAAGACATTTTCTAGAGAAAGCTGAAGGATGAGTATTTTTAAAATATAACTTGAGGAGCAACCCCCTCGAGTCTTCTCCTACAGTGGGAGCTTTTCTGTTCTCTCAATAAATCCTGCTTTCAAAAAGATTAAAATTATATAAATATACAAATATATAAATAAAACTTGGGAAAACAAAAAGTTTGTTTTTTCTTTGTTCTACTCTCTTCTTGTGAAGATAAACTGATTTAATACATGGTTTATAAAATAGGAGGCAATAGAATTATCAGGCATTTATTTTTCTGCTCTTCCTCTCTTCTTCTTCATTATTGTGTCATTCTCACCAACCTCTCTTTAGTGAGAAACAGTGTTTGGTCTAGCATGTGTGATAATCAAATATGTAATAACCTATAATGACACGGGCACTGACCAATCAGCAGGGGTGTAAGCTATAGACGACTAGCCGGGCTGTAAGCTCTAAAGAGCAGGATGTAAACTTTCCACATAAATGAGTTCAGGCTGACCCTAAAGTTTGTCCAGGGCTTGGCATACAGAGGACAAGAATAAGGGTCATTGAATATACTAGTCACCTTGAAGTGTCACAAAAACAAAGGGAATACTTTGATGGTGCTGTCTCACAATGGCTACTCTTTCCCTCCACCTTCATAACTACTGAAGGAGCCCCAGGGACTGCTGACAGAAACCTCTGTCTTTTCAGACCAACAGGGATTTTCCCTCTAGAGGAATACTCCAGGCAAGGTCTGTTGACTTACCTGGAGCTGGCTAAGTACAGAAGATATATCAGGGCGGGCATGGGGGTAGATGAGTCGGGAGGGGAAAACTGGGGACTCTTATCTACAAACATTTATTGCATACTAACTACATGCCAGGTGCTATGCTAGGGACACAAGGATAAACAGAACATCATTACAACTCTGAGGGGCTCCCAGCACAGAGAATAAGACAGATGTGTATACAGGTGAAAAATATTACAATGTGATGAATGCTAAACGGTAAGTGTAACAGGAACAAACTGTAAATGGTAAGGACAACAGGAACAAACTGTTGGGGCTGTTTGAGAGAATGCTGGCTTTGGTGGCAGGTATCACAGTTTGCCCCAAATCCTTGAGCATTAGCTCTCTCCAGATAAATTGTTTTCCTGGGCTGATGAGTTCTGGCAGAGACGTGCTTGGAGGGGCAGCCTGACTTCCTGGTTGTCCCAAGAATGGACATGTGATCTGTGCAGCTACACAGAACCCTGAGCTCAGAAAGACTCTGAACTGGGCTTAATGCTGCTTTGCCACCTTGAAACTCTTAATACCTTTTGAACGTGGAGACCCCCGTTTTCACTTTGTGCTGTGTCCTGCAGATTATCTAGCCAGTCCTGGTCCCAGATCTCCCATGCCTCAGGCCTTCTGGAGTCAGGCCCCAGTGCCTAATGCCGCTTCACTCTTTGGATTCAGATTAGGTAGGAGGAGGTAGACAGGAGGTAGGTTCTACAGACTCATGATTCTGGTGGGTTCTCTCGCCTGCCCATACGTGGGCAGTTTACTAAGGCTGAGATCTTAGTATTAGGGCAGTAGAGCAGCCACAAATTGTTGTTGGTATGTGGTGCAGTTTTAAAGGATGTCTCAAGTCATTCAGGAAGTGATGCTCAGTTTCAGAGGGCCATCAGGCAGTGGGGGCAGTGAGTGGGCAAAGCTGGAGGAAGTCCTGCTATTTGTGCTGCTGGTATTGCTGCCGAGAATACTGTGTTTGCTGAGAAAAGGCAAAGGGTTTGCACATGCTTAAGGTGAAAATTCTGCCAACTTCAAACACTCTAGATGAGCTCAAGAGGCAGCTGCAAAGCGTAGCTGGTAGAGAAAAGGCAGGAAGGCAGAAAGCGTGGGTGCAATACTCCTCCTTGTGAGCTAGACGTCCTTAACACAGCCACAAAACCTTTCTGAGTCTCAGTTTCTTCAACCACAGAATGGAAATAATAACTACAATATTTACCCTTTCTATGTGTGAGCAGCAAATGATGTAATATGAGTAAAAGTGCTTTGTTAATCATTCAAGCAAAATAAGTGTTAATTATTTTGGGGGTTGACACTGATATTTTAACATTCATCATATCTTCTTCATCATCATCTTAACAATTGGTACATGCATTCTGGGACTTCCCTGGGCCATCCTTTCAATGGCCTTGGTGAAGCCAGGGCCATACTGGAGAATGTATAAAGAGCTATGTTTAAGAGTAATTCAAGAAAAGTCTAGAGAGACTGATTTAGGTATACTTGATAAACTTTATTCTGCCCTTATAATATTTCAAGTTTTAAAAGAAGAAATTTCTATATCAATCAACCCTGATATTTACTTCTCTAGATGATAAAGGGACTCGAAAATTACATTATCAATGGAGAGGGGCCTCGCAAAAATCAATTTCAGAGAAAGTTTGTGGCACACAATGTCTTGAGAACTTACCATGAAATGCACTTTGCTAGTCTATGACAAAGACAGGATCTCTGCCTTTTCGGGGAATTTAATACCTGACTGGGTAAATAAGACACATACACATATCTCTCCTTTGCAATATGGGATAGTAAATGACAGATTCAGGTGAATGGTAGAAACAGTAATTGCAGTAGGAATTCAAAGAAGGGAATGATCACTTTGAGCTATAGTGATTAAAAAAAAATCCCAGAGAAAGTAGAAGTTGAGGAGAATTTTGAAGGACAAATAGCATTTTACTGGATGGAAAGGGAAAGGGTGTCCCAGGTCCTCAGATCCTGAATAAAAGTTTAGAAGCGGAACTTGTGATGTTGGTTAAATGAGTATAGATTTGCATAACAGAGTAGAGAAAGCTGAAGCTGGAGGTACAAATTAGGTTTAGATTTGAGACAGCCTTAGACTTGAGGTCCACACCACAGGAATTATGAACATTTTTGAGGATGAAGCTTAAAATAATGCTTTGGAGTCATTGTAATGTAGTACTGATGTGTGAAAAGAATAACAGGAAAGAAAAGTTGGGCTAGAAAGACCATTCAGGGGACTATTGCATCCATCTGAGCCTGGACTAGGGGACAATGATGGGAATGGAAAGGAAGGGTGTATTTAAGAGATAGTGCGGAAGGGGCTAGAAATAAAGAGGCAGATAATGGAATTCGGTTGCTCAACAACATATTTTGAGGTTCTACTTTGTGTCAGTAGAAAACTGACGAAGTTTATGCTGGAAAAAAGTCAAAGGGAGAAGACAAATTTAGTGCTAGGAATGCTGAATTTGAGATGATGGTGGATGGCCTAAGCAAGCAGAGAGAAAGATGGAAGACAAGGAGAGGGAATGGGCTTGGAGTATTGTCTGGGAGGCTGTGGCAGAATCTGCTAGCTATTTTCCAAAATTTGCCCTCACCTTCATTTTAGTAATGGACTCCCTGATGTTTGCTGGGGAATATAGAACGCAGATATATATAGAATAACGACTATATTGTCCTGCTTTCTGGTGGTTAACTTTGGTCACATGACTTAAGTTCAGCTTGATAGAATGAAAGTGCAAGTGCTGTGTGTGACATCCATGTCTTTAAGAAAAGAGGAGTTTACTCTCTTCATCTCTTCCTTACTTCCTGCAGACTGGAAGGCCATGACAGTTGATCTCAGACAGACATTCTGGATCATGAGGAGGAAGCCAAGTACTGAGGAAAGGACTGAGACCCTGATGACCTTGTAAACTATTCTATTAATACCAAATGTGAACTTTCTACTCCAGACTTTTTTACATGTGCAGGAAATAAACTTCTTTCTTATTTAAGCCATTCTTACTTTAGTGTCTCTGGCACTTACTGTCAAACTAAAATCTGAAGAGTTTAGAAATTAACCACGGGGGCAAGGCCATGATTGAAAAAGAAGAAGATCATTCAGGAAGTATAAGGCTGAAGTCCAAGACTGAGCCTTGTGAACAGCACTCACATTTGTAGAAGAGGTTCTGCAGAAAGAAACTAAACAGACCAAGGGACGAGAGTCCAAGAGAGGCACCAACTGCAGACAACATCATAGAGCCCGAGAGAAGGAAGAATCTGAAGCAGGAGCTTGTCAACAATGTTTAATGACTCAGTGTTCAATGGGATAAAGACTGAAGATGGCCCTGCATTTGTCTGTTATGAGGTTATTGATGGCCTTTGAGAATGTGGTGTAAGAAAGACAATTCAACTGAAGGCCAGAGTCTAAGGGATGGATAGAATAGGTAGACAAGAGTAGAGAAAAAACTTGACAGTGAAAAAAGATAAAATAGGACAGTAGCTAGAGGGGCAAGTAAAATTTATTTATTATTAATAAAAGAGACCAGTGGGTGAAGGAGCTAGGGAGAGTGAGCAGAGATTTCAATGATGGGCCTGCTCTAGGTTACATACTCCTACTACTGGGCTCTCTGGAGTACCATGTTTCCCTCTCATGAAACTTGCCATATTTTGTGGTGGTGAGGAGTCCACCTGTCTGTGTTCTGGACACTGTGAAGAACTTGAGTCCAGGGACCTTCCCTTAAAATCCTTGACACCCAGCAGAATGCAAGATATGTAGACCACTAATGCTTGTCATGGAATGAAAGATGGAAGGAAAGGGAAGGTCATGGAAGCAGGTTTTCAACCAGAAAGGGTGACACTTTCATCTGCAGTGGAAAGGGAAAAGGGCAGGACAAGTGAAAGGACAAAGGTATTTTGAGACATTATTAGGGAGAGGGATAGAAGAGGGGCTGCTTGGTGAGGTGGAGAGAGCGCACAGGTTTGTGCCAGGTGGGCCCATGTTCAAGTTCAATCCCTGACGTTTGCTGAGGCCCAATCTTACTTGACTGCAGGATGAAATATAATAATGTGTGCCTGATAGAATTATTGTGAGAGCACACAGAAGATGCTTAATACATAGCAGACATGTTGGAAGAAGACAAAATGGAAGACAGTCATTCTTGATGGCCTTTGTCTCTTCATTCAGTCATGTAGGAGGTGAGACTATCTGCTAAGAAAGAGGAGGCAAAGGTGGGGCTGGCTAGGAAGTATAAAGATACAGGTTTTGAATTCACATTTATTTGAACCTGGCTATGTCACATTGAGAAAATTGTTAAAGTTCACTGATCCCTAGGCTCCTCATCTCCAAATCGTGGATAAGTATTCAGTGCAATGATGAAGATAAAGCACTTAGCACAATGCCTGGCACGTATAGATGGTAGTTGCCATTATTGTTTTGGTGAACGTAAAAATTCTTGGGGAATGTTACTATGAGGAACACCATAGGGAGTCAACATGAGATTGATGAAGGGGACCAGGTGGTTGCTGAGCAGCCTTGGGAGCCCAGTGAAGAGGTGACTCACATCTGTAACCACTTCCAGCCAGTGTGATTTCCTGACCTTCACATGCCAGACCACAAATGGGAGGGGTAGGAGAAAGGCCTCACTTCCAGAGCAGAAGTACAGGTGAAAAAAGGCTGAAACTCTGGGGTGCAGGTTTGGATGGAAAAATCTTTTCCTTATAACCCTCAGGTAGCTGTGGTGAAGAGGGAACCTGAGACCTGGGAGGATGTCCAGCTTGCACTGAGAGCGCTGCAGGCTGGCTGCTCGTTAGAGGTGGCCTTTCTAACCTGGCTTGGGCTGGGGCACCTTTCCCAACTCAGGGCACTTTTCTGTGTATTAGATAGTAGCCCCTCTTTCCCTGGCTGATCCTGACTTTGCAAATGTACATTTCATGGTTAAGTAGCTGCCAAAGCTGCTGACTGGAAGAAGGCAGCAGAGATTGGAAGAAAAAAATATATTTGAAAAAACAACACACAAGCAAACAGAGAAGAATCAGAAACTTCAACTGGGTTATAAAGATTGATAGGGTAAGAGGCCTTTCACTGACTGGAGGGAAATTCTGCAGGGCTGGGCAAGAGAAACTTACTAAAGTGCTGGGTGGAACCCAAAATGATTTAGAAATAGCAAATATTGATGGCAGCAGAGAGGGCATTTAGGCCTGAAACCTTGACATTCTCCTTAGGTTTTATTACAAATGAAGACAGTGTGCCCTTGGGATTTAGGTGGCTACCCAGTCGCCTTTTAGACCCCTTCCCATCACTTTAAAAGCCTGGCCTGGTCTGGCCTCTCCCTTTCTCTTCCCTTCTGCCCTTCTCTCCCTTCCTCACTCCAAGCACGATGGCATCCCCCGTTCTTTATGCAGGCCAGGGCAAGCTGCCTGAGAGCTTTTGCACGTGCTGCTCTCTTCCTTTCCCTTCTTTCCTCCTCTCTTTCCAGCACTCCCTCACTCTGTTTAGGTCTCTGCCCCAATGTCATCTCACCAGAAAGAGCTTTTCTGACCAACATGCCTAAAACAGCAACCCTCACGTCATCACTCTCTGCTGCCTTGCCTTGGTCTACTTCTCTGTATGGCAGTCATCACTGCTGAAGCACTGCTTGTGCATTTATATTCATCGTCTCCCAACCTACACCCAAACACACCCCTGCTATAGGCAACGGCCAAGAATACAAAGTCTTTATCTGTTTCAGTCACTGCTGTTCCTCCAACTACTGAACGATTACTAAATGTTTGTTGAAAAAAACAAAAGAATAGGCTTTGGCCCCCTCCCCTACCTTGGTGAGGTGAATCTCCTCTCTCTCTCTCTTCATCTCTAATCTATTTTCTAAATAAACTGCATTTTCCAATTTGAAAAAGAAGAATAAACAATGAGTTTTTTTTGCTACTTACCTAATTATGTTTTTTATAATAATAATTTTTTTTAAAAGGCAGAAAAACTCAGCGAGAGAAAAAGTGAGGGCAAGAGAAAACTCTACTAGTCTCTCTGGGTCTTGGTGTGAAAGGTCAAAGGTTTAAGCTGATGAATAAGAAGGAGCAGACAGCTAACTGTAACTTCTTTTACTCTAAACTTTACTGTTTGTAAAGAAAATTTGTATAAACCCACAGAACGGCATAGAGAGTAAAAGTGTCCTAACTACGGATCAAGAAACATGTTCTAGACAAGGGTCTGTTGTTGATTATCTGAATGACCAGGAATGTCACTTATCTGCTAAGTCTTAGGGTCCTAGCTGGTAAATGAAATGAAACAGAGCTGTCCTGGTACTTTGAGGAATTACGAGGATTAGATGACATGTGAGTGCTTGTAAGCGTGTGTATTAATGGAGAAGAATCTAGAGGTCCCAGGGGAATCTTTCCTTGAGAAGGATCCTTGACCATCCCCCTGTGAGACACCATGACTTAGCGATTAAGAACTAGACTAGGGCTGGGCTCGGTGGCTCAGCCTGTAATCCCATGCTTTGGGAGGCCGAGGTGAGTGGATTGCCTGAGCCTGCGGGTTCGAGACTCACCTGGGCAACTTGGCGAGACCTCATCTCTACAATAAATCAAAGAATCAGCCGGGAGTGGTAGCACACGCCTGTAGTTCCAGCTACTTGGAAGGCTGAGGCGGAAGGATCACCGGAGCCCAGCAGGTGGAGGCTGCTGTGGCTGGGAGTGGCCACTGCACTCCAGTCTGGATGACAGAATGAGGCTCCAACTCAAAAAAAAAAAAAAGAAAAAATAAATAAATAAATAGGTTTGATAAGCAAGTAGTATGCATGCTAGTGAGTGTCTGAATATAGTACACACAGCAGTTCTTTAGAGGACACTGAGTAGTTTACAGTTATATGAGATCTATTAAAAATAGAAAATTCAGAAAGAATAAATATAGAAAGTAGTTTTTAAGCTTCCCCAGAAGTTTTTAATTCTCATAACAATCTTATGGCAGTAGGAACTGTTTTTTTCCATATTTTACAGATGATGAAACTGAAGCACAGAGAAATTAAGTAACTTGCTCAAGGTCACACTAAATGCAGACCTATTTAAACTTAGACAGTCTGGTTCAGAAGTCCTGTAGTGCTAGTTGTTGCACTACTAGGTCTCCCACTATACGTTGCGGCCTCTTTTTAAATTGCCTTTAAAATTTGAAATCATTTTTATTTTTTTCCACTGTCCCAGAAATATTCTTTTTTTAAATTTAAACTTTATTATTATTATTTTTATAGAGACAGGGTCTCACTGTGTTGCCCAGACTGGTCTCAAACTCCTGGGGTCAAGCAATCCTACTGCTTAGACCTCTCAAAGTGCTGGGATTACAGGCTTGAGCCACTGTGCCCAGCCAAGATTCGTTTTTTAATGTGGCATCTATAATTTGTTGAAACGTGATTTCCCAAACCTGATTTGGAAAAGGTGGGGCCATAGGGGAGGTGTGTTTTAAGACTAGTTGGTCTTTTGGACCCATTCTCATTTTTACATCGACATTCATTCTCTATTAAAAGTCTGTTTTATTTTTATTTTTGTTAGAGATGGGGGTCTCACTTTGTGCCCTAGGTTTATCTCAAACTCCTGATCTCAAGTGATTCCCCTCTCCTTGGCCTCCCAGTGTACTGGGATTATAGGCATGAGCTACCACACCCAGTCTGTATTATAAGTATTTTAAAGCCAGGTGTGGTGGCATGCATCTGTAGTCCCAGCTACTTGGGAGGCCAGAACAGGAGATCACTTGAGCCTAGGAGTTCAGATTCCAGCCTAGGCAATATAGTAAAACCCTTAAAAATAATTTTGTCTTGTCAGAGAAACAGGCTTAATTATTTTCATGGTGAAGCTGTGGCATTCACTTTGCCTACCACTGAAAAAATGGTTTTAAGGATTGTCTAGCTTGAAAACTTCATTCAAACACAAATTTAATCAGTTCTCTATGTCTCCAAAGCATAAATTGAATGCTTCCAAAATAAATTCATTAAGACTATTGGGAAAAAAGGTGAAAGAAGTTAAGTCTGGGCACAGTAACTCATGCATGTAACCTCAGCACTTTGGGAGGCCAAGGTGGGAGGATTGCTTGAGCCCAAAAGTTCAAGACCAGTCTGGACAACATAGCAAGAGCTCACCTCTACAAAAAAATTTTTTTTAAAGAGGTGTACTCCTGTAGTCCCAGCTATTCAAGAGGTCGAGGATATAATGAGCAGTGATTGTGCCACTGTACTTGAGCCTAGGCAACAGAGTGAGACCCTGACACAAAAACAAAACAAAAAAATTTGTGTTTAAAGTCAAAATAACACTAGTGGCTGGTCATTGGTCACTTTATATTATTTTTAAGTTGGTCTGTGATTGTTTTTTATTGTGCCAGATACCCCAAGACCTCGGTTGTTTAGAGGGTGAAACTTAACAAAACAAATTAATAAATACTGTTAAGCACCCCCCATAATGTCTGTACTTCTAATTCAGCTTTGCTTCCAGATAATGTGATCTGAAGGATGTTACCCATACTCAGTAGCTACTTAATAAGTATTTGTTTTATGTCAAATCTGTTGTAAACCAGGTTGGTATACACATCCACTTTGCTAAATGTGTAATGTTAAATTGTAAAATGTAAATGAATATGTATGTAACTTATATAGCCTATATTTATTGTCAATATAAACTACCTAAAAAGATGGTCAGGTTTCTTAATAGCTGTTAGCATTAGAAAAAGATAAGAGTTCAAAAAACAGATTTTCAGAAAAATTGTTCTGAAACTGTTCTGAAAAACTTTATGAAAACTTCACAGAGTTTTTCTTTTGGAGAGGAAGTGGCTAAATTTGAATTGTAGATTTGAATAAATGTTGCTCATTCAACAAATAGGTCTGTGCCTACTATGTGTACACTTTGTGAGTCACTAGAATTACAACTGAACAAAAACAGAATCTTGACTTTCAAGCACTTAGTGTCTATTATAGGTTGTATAAATCAACAATACAGCTTTTATATGTTATGTATACATCATTTCATTGACCCAGAAAATATTTATTAAGCACCTGCTGTAAATTAGATAATCTTCTCTGCCCTAGAGATAGAGCAATACACTAAACAAATTTTTTGGCTCTCATAGTGCTTCCATTATAATAGGGAGAGACAAACAAGAATTATATTAGGTGATGGTAGTTGCTTCGGAGAAAAAAATCTTAAGCACATAGTGAAGTGGAGGTTACAATAAAAATGGATTAGTTAGGAAAACTTGACTGAGAAAGTGACATTTGAGCAAAGACCTAAGATAGACCAAGGAACCAGGAATGCATCTATCTGGGAGAAGCATCTCTGACTGGAAAGAAAGCAAGTACAAGCACCATGGCCTTAAGGGTGAGTGTGGGAAGAGAATCAATTGTAGGTTCAAAGTGCTAGGGAGGTTGGACAGTAAATATAGGGTCTCGTAAAGGATTTTAGCTTTTGCTTTGAGTGAGATAAGCAATAATCAAGTTTCACACAGCGTAGTGACATAATCTGACATTTTAAATGCTTCTTCAATCAATTGGAAAAGCTTTGACTGACTTGGACTATTATACCAGCCTTCTCACTGGCCTGATGTATGTGTGACCTTAGGCCAGTCCCTTAAACCTCGAGTCTCATCTGTCATATGGAGAGACGTTTCTTGAGCACTTCATATGACAGCCTTTTGTAGTGTAAACTCATCTAGTTATAATGACAAAGCTATGATTTGTCAGTGCTGTTTTTTCCTCCAGTTTGTTCGGAGGCACAGTTGAGGAAACTGAGGCACAGAGAGCAACTTGCTTAAGGTCACAGTAGCTGTGTCAAGTTGTAGGTAACATTTGAACCAGGTAGTTTTACTCCAGTATCTGTGCTCTTTGATAGTATTTCTTAAATTAACATTGTTATTATCAGCCCTGTCAGCTCCACGAGGTTGTTGTGAATAAATGTATTTATCCAGCATCTATAAAAAATAGTGGCGTATTTTAGGAGGCACTTGGTTTGGCCGAGACTCTGTCATACGCATTTAACATACATTCACCTGTGTAAACCTCACAACACCCTTTCTGGTGTACTATTTCCTCCATTTTATAAATGAGATGCCTGAGGATCGGAGAGATCTTAAGCTTGCCGAGACCACACAACTAGTAAGTTAATGGAACCAGGATTTAAACCCAGGCTGTCTTGCTCTGGAGACTGCTGAACCACTGAACTATCCTTTGTGTTGAATACAGTTAAAAGGTCTTTAGGTAGTCTTAAACTAACTTAATGACTAGAATTTTTTACTTTGGATACTTAGATTTTATATACCTAAAAATTCTCAATCTTTCAAAAGTTTCTCCATGCTTAACTTCATAATTTGAATTAGCCTGATTTTTCTCAAGCTTATTTCCCCTGTAAGTCATGGGTTATTTCTAGGGAAAAGGGGTGGTATGGAGGTATAGCCTATGTCAGGAACAAAGTTGAAATGTCTTTGGGTCTTTTACTTAAATCTATGTGATTTTTTTTTTTCCTCCTCCATAATATAGCAATTTGTTTTTAAATATCAAGATATTCACTTTCTTTTTCCACATCTTTGAGGAAAATTAATGATCCAGAGAACACTACTGTTTTATCCTGTGTCTTCTCATATAGAGAGAAGTCAGCCCAAATTAAAACCTGACTTTCACCTGAGGACACAGCTTTCTCTGTACTTCTCTGACTTTTTTCCCTTCCCTACTCCATGGTACCCAGAAATGGAGGTTGGCAGTCTGATACCCCAAAATCAAAGTTCTTAGAGTATGCCATGTAGTGGCTATGTATTCTCCACTCCCCCTCATTGTTGTCAGCTAGTTAATAATATCTCAATCATACTCCATTCTTTCCCCTTGCCAAGTTTAAGAGGAGTCTGTCATCCAGGCTATAGCCTGGAACTCTTGTGCCCAAACGATCCTCTTGCTTCAGTTTCCCTAGTGGCTGAGGCTGTAGGCACACCACCATGTCTGGCTCCACTTGGAATTTTAACCTTCATTAGACATATGTCTTTCACAAGTTTGATGCCCTGACAACATTGGCCTGCCAGTAGATTGCTATGTATAATTATGCCTTTGTCACCTGCTTTCTCTACCTGAAATGTCCCTTTCCTTTTCTGGTTAATCCCTTACTCATTCTGTAGGACAGTTTTACTCAACCTTTATTTTTTAATCCATGTCCCTTTTCAGTAAATGTTTCTTGGTTACCCCCAAAGCCCCTGCTTAACAAAGAGTTTTTTCCTGTAATCTACAAAACACCTTCCCTGCCCATTCTCAAAATGTTTGGTGATTTTTTTAGTGTTCCCCAAAATACCCTTATTTGTGTCTTTATCATTACATTTCTCCAGTGTTTTATGGTTATATTACGTGACTTTCTTTTCCATTGGGCTTTAATTTCCTTGAGGGAGACAGATAAGTCTTGTACATCTTTGTTTTCCTGTCACCTGGCTTACTTAATGCCTCCATGTGTTTGGTGGTTTTTTAAAAGTGTTAAGGAGATTAATGAATATACTCATGAATTCTTAGCTTACAAGAAACTATTTGTAGTATATGGCACAAATAAAATTTACCAAAGAGATAAGAGTATATAATTTGAAGGCCTGACAAAATAATCCATATTTTCCTCCAAAAATAGTATGATGGCCTGAATCTAGATAATTAGAGCTGCTTTTCGTCTCATAGTCTAGGAAGTGATCGTTTACTATGTAGTGACTTTAAGTGCTTTTTTTAAAATCATTTTTGTGATGCTTTTAATGTTTTTGAACCATTATTTAACTTGGGATTACTGAACATCAGGGGCTTCATAAAATAGTTTAGAATCATAAACTTTTACTTCACATAACCCAAACATTTAAGCACAGAATCCCCCTTTAATTAATTTTTGCATAGCATCTATTAATATGAACATGTTTTGAGAAACTAGTTTCTTATTTGAAATTCAAAAAGATTAAATAATTTGTGTGAGTATTGGATTGAACTGTATGAAATTTCTGATATTAGGCTGCTATTGACCCACAAAAGGCCCTTCCATTTGGTTCAACCTACTGTCACATGATCACTTAGTATTATCTTCAAGCCAGGAGTCATAACTGCCACTTAGTTCTCTTTGAAGGTTTAAACTTTGGGAATGTGTTTATACTGTCAACATCATCAACATCAGTTGCCAGTACACGTTGATTGTGTACTTATTTTGAGTATAGCTCAATACTGGCTCTAGAGATTTTTTTTTTTAAGGTACTATATAAGATGAAATGTATTCAGAACAAATGACCGGCTAGGCTTATTGTAGAGTCATCAAATTTTTTGGATTTCAAGAGGAGGAGGAGGAGGTTATCCAAGTGTATGTCAATATTAATGTTTTATGAAAAAAGAAGATGGGTCCTTTAACCAAAGGACTGTGTGTGAGAAATTGGTTTAAAAGTCAAGTTATTGAATGGCTGTTTTACTAAATCAATATTTGCTGTACCTGGTTTGGATTTCCTTTTTTCACAAACTGTAATTTTTTAACTTACCCTATTATATATTTTCTCTGATACCTTTGGTATACAAGTCCAACCGTTAGAAACTCAGTAAAGTTGTATCACCATTCAACTTGGTTCTGCCATATATCTTCTTTGAAATAAAATATCTGCAGCTGTTCTGAAAAAACTCTTGTGACTAAGTCCATGAGATGTATTTTATCATTACTGTTACTTTGTTATGACTCTTTGAATGCTTCATAAATGATGTGATTTTAAAATGTGTTTGATATGTTTATAGGATGGAAGATGCTGATAATTCTGAAAAGAGTATAAATGAAGAAAATGGAGAAGTATCAGAAGACCAATCTCAAAATAAGCACAGTCGTCACAAAAAAAAGAAGCATAAACACAGAAGTAAACATAAGAAACATAAACATTCCTCAGAAGAGGACAAGGATAAAAAACATAAACATAAGCATAAACATAAGAAACACAAAAGAAAAGAAGTTATTGATGCTTCTGATAAAGAAGGTATGTCTCCAGCAAAAAGAACTAAACTTGATGATTTAGCTTTGCTAGAAGACTTGGAAAAGCAGAGAGCTTTGATTAAGGCTGAACTTGATAATGAGTTAATGGAAGGAAAGGTCCAATCTGGAATGGGGCTCATTTTACAAGGTTATGAGTCTGGCTCAGAAGAAGAGGGGGAGATTCATGAAAAGGCAAGAAATGGAAATAGGTCTAGTACTAGATCTTCAAGTACAAAGGGGAAACTTGAACTTGTGGACAATAAAAATACTACAAAAAAGAGAAGTAAAAGCAGATCCAAAGAACGGACTAGACATAGGTCTGATAAAAAGAAAAGTAAGGGAGGTATTGAAATAGTTAAAGAAAAAACAACTAGGAGCAAGTCAAAGGAGAGGAAAAAATCTAAAAGTCCAACAAAAAGAAGTAAGTCTCAAGATCAAGCAAGAAAATCAAAATCACCTACCCTTAGAAGGCGATCTCAAGAGAAAATTGGTAAAGCCAGGTCTCCTACTGATGATAAGGTTAAAATTGAAGATAAAAGTAAATCAAAAGATAGAAAAAAATCCCCAATTATAAATGAAAGTAGAAGTCGCGATCGAGGTAAAAAATCCAGATCCCCAGTGGATTTAAGAGGTAAATCCAAAGACAGAAGGTCACGGTCCAAAGAGAGAAAATCAAAACGATCTGAAACTGATAAAGAAAAGAAGCCAATTAAATCTCCCTCTAAAGATGCTTCATCTGGAAAGGAAAATAGGTCACCCAGTAGAAGACCTGGTCGCAGTCCTAAAAGAAGGAGTTTGTCTCCAAAACAGCGTGATAAATCAAGAAGAAGTAGGTCTCCACTCTTAAATGATAGAAGATCTAAGCAGAGCAAATCACCCTCTCGAACACTGTCCCCTGGTAGAAGAGCTAAGAGCCGGTCCCTAGAAAGAAAACGACGGGAACCAGAGAGGAGACGACTCTCTTCTCCAAGGTAACTAGATCATAAAATTTTAATGCCTTTTGCCAATGCACTATATTCTAAAGGGGAAACTAGAACTTGTGGACAATTAAAAATGAGGTTTTGGTGTTGGGGTTTTTTTTGTTTTTTGTTTTTTTGAGAGTCTCACTCTGACTCCCAGGTTGGAGTGCAGTTGGCACTGCAGCCTCAAACTGCTGGGCTCAGGTGATCCTTCCACTTCAGCCTTTCAAGTGCCTGGAACTATAGGCATGTGCCACCATGCCCGGCTAATTTTTTGATTTTATCGTAGAGACGGGGTCTCATCATGTTGCCCAGGCTGGTCTGGAACTTGAGGGCTCAAGCAGTCCTCTTGCCTCTGCCTCCCAAAGTGCTGGGATTACAGGTGTGAGTTTCATAATTTAAGTATAATTGAGTTCATAAACTACTAGTATTTGTACTTTTGTCAATGAATATTTTGAATGCTTTACAAATATTGCATTTGATGATAGAATCACTCTTTTTTTTCCCTCTCAAGTTCTTGTTTAATTTAGTGCCTAACTTACTTTAAATCCAAGTAATTTGGCTGATAAGTCTTTATTGGGGTGTTCAGAGAGGATTTTTATGTTTTTGAACAGTTAACTTTAAAAAGAGGGAGTGGTAATCAATTTAAAGACTGATTTGTTCGTTCTCTTGCATTTGCATGATTTTGTATTTTAACAATGTAAATTAAGATTAATACCATCTTTTTGGCCCTTGAAATATAATTAAGCTTAAAATCAAACTTTTTCTTACTAATACATTTAATCTCATTAGTTAGAAAAAATATCTCAAAACTTAGGAAGAATAGTATAAGAATGGTTTTTATACTACTAATAATTCATGTTTGAATAATACATTCTATCAGAGCCCTTTTCTTGTAAATCCTCATGTGGTTATCTTAATTCGTGATTGGGGGGCTCTCATATCTAATTTATAAATGAGGATATAGAGCCAGAGAACTTTTGTGATTAACTTAAGATTATAGAACTAAATTATTTGGGGAGTGGAATGTTTAGACCAGTCTAAACTACTTTAGAAACTGATTATTATGTTCTTTATATTCAATATTCAACTATTATGAAATCTTCAGCCAAATTTTTCTTATTAAAGGAATGTTGGCTTATACTATGTAAAGATGTTATTAATTTCTAACCATGTACTATATTCATATTACTATTTTCTTAGTATAACTATAAACTGATTTTGAAAGTTAAATCATTATATTCTCAGGTAAATTTGAAGAATGTTTTTTCTAAAGTACACTTTGTTAAGAGATACTCTTGATTCTTCATTCTTTAATTCTGAAGTGGCAATATAATGAGAATAGCCCCCTTTTTCCTTTTGCTTTTTACATTGAGGCAGTTATTGGTTTTATTGATTCTGTTATTTAAAATGTATCTTATCCTTGTAGTCTTTCAGTTTGTTTTAGTTTGAAGAGCAGATTTCAAGGAGTTTATTAAGGACTAGAGCTGAGTATTTGAAACACATTTTTTTTTTTTTATTACAGAAGAGGTACATACTGACTAAAGAGAAACTCAAATAATGCAGAGTCCTCTAAATTGACTCCCTCTCGAGCATCCCTCCACATCACTCCTGAGAAATTTTTGTTCTTCTAGCCCTTTTTCTATGCACATGCAACAACATGAATGCAAGGTTATCTTGAACACAAATGGAGTCATACTATTCATATTAACAAGTGGCTTGCTATTTTCATAAAAATATTTGTATGACAATACATATAGATTGTTTTTTCCTTTCCTTTCCTTTTTTTTTTTTTTTTTTTTGTTTTGGAGTCTTGCTCTGTCACCCAGGCTGGAGTGCAGTGGCATGCTCACGGCCATCACAGTCTCAACTTGCTGGGTTCAACAATCCTTCCGCCTCAGCCTTCCAGGTAACTAGAATCATAGCTGCACGCCACCACACCTGGCTAATTTTTTGAATTATTGTAGAGACGAGGTCTCACCACGTTGTCCGGGCTGGTCTCAAACCCATGGGCTCAGGCAATCCTCTTGCCTCTGCCTCCCAAAGTGCTGGGATTACAGGCATGAGACACCAAGCCTGGCTGTTGTTTGTTTTTTAGAGACAGTGTCTTGCTCTGCCACCCAGGCTGGAGTGCAGTGGTATCATTAGTTCACCGCAGCCTCGAACTCCTGGGTTCAAAGGATGCTCTGCCTCAGCTTTTCAAAGTAGTGGGATTACAGGCATAAACCACCACTCCCAGCTTAATAACCTGTAAATTTTAGAATAGTTTTAGGTTTACAAAAAAGTAGCAAAGATAGCATAGAGAGTTTTCATATACTCACACATTTCCCCTATTGCTTTTTTTTTTTTTTTAAGTCGGAATCTCACTCTGTCTCCCAGGCTGGAGTGCAGTGGCATGATCATGACGATCATGGCTCACAGCAGCCTCGACATCCTGAACTCAGGCGATCCTTCCATCTCAGCATCCCATTGTAGCTGGGACTACAGGCACACACCACCATGCCCAACTAATTTTTTAAATTTTTTGTAGAGACAAGGTTTCACTATGTTGTCCAGGTTGGTCTTGAACTTCTAGGCTCAAGCGATCCTCCCACCTTGGCTTCCCGGAGTGCTGGGATTACAGGTGTGAACTACTGTACCCAGCCACTTTCTTTGCTTTTGATGACCTTGACAGTTTTGAGGAGTGCTGGCCAGGTGTTTTTGGTTGTTGTTGTTGTTTGGGGTTTTTTTTGAGTTGGAGTCTCACTCTGTTGCTCAGGCTGGAGTGCAGTGGCACACTCCTGGCCGCCTCGGCCTCAACCTGCTGGGCTCCAGCGATCCTTCCGCCTCAGCCTTCCAAATAGCCGGAACTACAGGCGTGCGCTACCACGCCCGGCTAATTTTTGATTTATTGTAGAGACAAGGTCTCGCCAAGTTGCCCCGGTGGGTCTCAAACCCGCAGGCTCAGGCAATCCACTTGCCTCGGCCTCCCAAAGTGCTGGGATTACAGGCTGAGTCACTGAGCCCAGCCTGACCAGGTGTTTTATAGAATGTCCCTCAGTTTGGGTTTTGCTCATGATCTGACTGGGGTTCGAGGTTCTTGGGAGGAAATCTCTCATAGTAAAGAGCCATTCTCACTGCATCATATCCAAGGACTTCCCACTGTTGACATTGACCTTGATCACCTGGCTGAGGTTGTGCTGGCCAGGCATCTCCATTCACATAAAGTGAGTTTTGTCCCCCTGGCCCCCCACTGTGCTTTTGGGAAGGAAGCCACCAGGCTCAGTCCACATATGAGGAGCAGATGGCTGGGGTCCACCTCCTTGAGGGCAAGACAGAGATGATTTGGAATTCTGCTCAGGGGACTTGTCTGTTCCCCTATGTATTTATTTAAATTAAAATATATATATATATATATATATATATTTTTGAGTTGGAGTCACACTCAGTCACCCAGGCTGGAGTGCAATGAATGGCATGCTCACAGTCACCGCAGTCTCGACCTGCTGGGTTCAGGCAATCCTTCTGCCTTAGTTTTCCAAGTAGCTGGAACACACATGCCTATGCCACCATGCCTGGCTAGTTTTTTGATATATTGTAGAGACGAGGTCTCGCCATGTTGCCCAGGTTGGTCTCGAACTCACAAGCTCAAGCAATTCTCTCACCTCCACCTCCTAAAGTGCTGAGATTACAGGAGTGAACCACGAGCCCAGCCCTCCCCACGTATTTATATATTCATCCAGTAGTTTAGTTATATCAGTGTACACAAGGATTTTTTTTTAAGTGAGGTCTCACTCTGTCACCTGGACTGGAGTGTAGTGGCATGATCAGGACTCACTGCAGCTTCCACCTCCTAAGCACAGGCGATCCTTCTGCTTCAGCCTCCGGAGTAGCCAGGCCTACAGGCACACAGCACCACGTCTAACTAATTTTTTTATTTTTGTGGAGATGAGGTCTCGCTCTGTTGCCCAGGCTGGTCTTGAACTCTTGGGCTTAAGCGATCCTCTTGCCTTAGCCTCCCCAAATGCTAGGATTACAGGTGTGAGCCACTGTGCCTGGCCAGATATTAATTTTATACTATGGGTTATAATCCAGTGTCACTTTACTTTGTAACTCAAATTGGAAGCCTTTTTAGTTCATGACTGCAACTCTTTGACATACACACATCATTGTGGCATTTTGTTTTGGAGCACTTTTCTTTCTTTCTTTCTTTCTTTCTTGCTCTGTCACCCAGGCTGGAGTATAGTGGTGTGATCATAGCTCACTGCAATCTCAAACTCCTGGCTTCAAGCAATCCTCCCACCTCAGCCTTTCAAAGTGCTGGGATTACAGGTACGAGCCACTGCATCCAGGCAAGCACTTTTCTTTCCAGCACTGTAAGATGCTCTGGGCTCAGCCGGTCTATTTCTTGCCTAATCCTAGATCCGGCCATTTCTCCAAGAAGCCCTCATTTCCTTTATTGAGGACAATCAATTATTAGAAACCAAGACGGGTGCCAGGTGAGTTCTCATAGCATCTTGGGTGCTGTTGCCTTTAGGCTTTTTATTTGACCAAATAAGGAAATAGCTGTGTGTATACTGCAGACTTTCCCACATGCAAATCACAGCTCGTGGCTCCCCAGCTCGGCTTGGAACCTTCCCTCTGCTTCTTAACACTCTACTGCCAAATCTCCAATCCTTGGCCGCCATCTTCCTTGTTCCATCTACCCACTCCACCCTCGGCCTCCCTGCCTCCTTGCTGTCCCTAGCATACCACTGCCCAGGGCCCTTGCACGGGCCCTTCCCTCCGCCTGGGATGCTCTGACCTTAGACACCCATGTGGCTGCTGCTCGGCTCATTTGGGTCAAATGTCCTGACCTCAGAGAGGCCGGCCCCAGCCCGTGTCTCTCCCCCTCCCATGTCTCTCCCTCCCGGCCTGTCTCTATCTCTCTGTAGCCCTTCCTACTTCAGGACACTGTATCTTATTTTTCCGCCTCTAGTTTCTCTTTCCACTGGAGGATAAACTCCATGGGGGGAGGGCAGGCCTTGGGCTCATTCAATGCACCTTCCCCGGAGCCAAGAGGCACAATCCGCACTTGCTGAATGAATCAGTGTTGCGAAGCCCGGGTCACCCCCGGTGTATGGCAGGCGTGAAGCGGGGGGTCCAGCCTCCTGCCCCCCCACTCTCCCCTCCCCGCCCCCTTCCACAATTCTCCCACCCCCTGGACTAGGAACAGCGCTACAGGATTTTTTTTTTT
>CAUYQG010077805.1:0-25883 GCA_963574415.1 Tarsius wallacei | reverse complement strand
TAAAGGAAAAATCCTAAGCAGCAAGAGAGAAAGGACAGACTACCTACCAGGGAAAACCAATCAGAATTATTTCAGATTTATTTGCAGAAACACTACAAGCCAGAAGGAACTGGGGTCTAGTTTTTATAAAGTTTTTTTTTTTGAGTTGGAGTCTCACTCTGTCACCCAGACTAGAGTGCAATGGCCGCTCCCGGCCACCGCAGCCTCGACCCACTGGGCCCCAGCAATCCCTCCGCCTCAGCCTTCCAAGCAGCCGGAACCACAGGTGCGCGCCACCACACCCGGCCAATTTTTGATTCATTGTAGAGATGAGGTCTCGCCAAGCTGCCCAGGCAGGTCTCGAACCTGCGGGCCCAGGTAATCCACTCACCTCAGCCTCCCAAAGCGCAGGACTAAAGGCTGAGCCACTGAGCCCAGGCTTTTTTTGTGTTTTTTTTTTTTTGAGGTAGAGTCTCACTCTGTCACCCAGGCTGGAGTGCAGTGGCACACTCACATCCACCCCAGCATCAACCTGCTGGACTCTGGCGATCCTTCCACCTCAACCTTCCAAGTAGCTGGAACTACAGGTGCACACTACCATGCCTGGCTAATTTTTGTTTATTGTAGTGATGAGGTCTTGCCAAGTTGTCCGGGCTGGTCTCAAACCCACAGGCTCAGGCAGTCTACTCGCTTTGGCCTCCCAAAGTGCTGGGATTACAAGCTGAGCCACCAAGCCCAGCCAGTTTTTAATGTTCTTAAAGATAAGCCCTTCAGGCAACACTTAAGAAGTTGTTAAGCACAGAAAAAAAAAAAAGAATGGTCATACACATCACAAAAGTACAGGTAAACACAGAGTTAACAGAGCATAAAAAGCACCCACAAAAATGAAAGCATATACACATATATAAACACAAAAGTTGAAAGGAAACAAAGCAATCCCATAGAAGCCCAATTACTGGGATAAACTCTCACATATCAGTAATCAGTGTGAACATGAATGGATTAAATGCACCACCGAAGAGACAAAGAGTAGTAAACTGGATAAAAAACATGATTCAACAATTTGCTGCCTCTGGGAAACTCATCTTACTGCAAAAGACACATACAGGTTGGAGGCTGGAAAACGACATTTCAGGCAAATGGAAAACAGAAGAAAGCAGGCATAGCTATTCTATTAGCTAACAAAGCAGTCTTCAAGCCATTAAAATTAAAAGAACACGAAAAGATACTACATAATAATAAAGGCTTAATCCACCTGCAAGAAATATCCATCCTAAACATATGTGCACCCAACAGAGGAGCACCAAGCTTTATAAGACAACTAATAAGCAAACTAAAGGAGTACACTGACTCACACAATCATAGTAGGAGACCTAAATATATGACTAATAGCTTTAGATAAATCATTGAGGAAAAAAACCAACAAGGAGATCCAGAATCTCGTCTTGATACTTGATCAAACGGGCTCAATAAACATCTTCAGAACACTTCGCCCAACAAATAGAGTATACTTTCTACTCATCAGCACATGGACCATACTCTAGGAACAATCACATTCTCAGACATAAATCAAGCATAAAAAAATTTCAAAAGATTGAAATAATACCATGTATCTTCTCAGATTACAGTGGAATGAAAATAAATATCACCACCAACAAGATCCCTCTAAAATACACAAAGACATGGACTCTAAACAATATCCTGTTGAATGACTTCTGGGTCAACATGGAAGTCAAGACAGAAATAAAAAGACTCCTGGAAACATAAAAACAAGGAGACATCAGCATCTGTGGGAGGCCATGAAAGTAGCGTTAAGAGGAAAATTCACAACATTGTATACTCAAATCAAGAAAACAGAAAGATTACAAGTAGACAGCCTAATGTCACACTTAAAGGAGCTGGAAAGGCAAGAGCACCTAAACTCTAATAACCTCAGCAGAAGAATCCAGAGCACCAAGATAAAATCAGAGTTGCAGGACACAGAAGATAAAAGTATCATAGAAAGCATAGACAAGACCAAAAACTTGTTATTTGAAAGAATAAATAAGATTGACGATCCCCTGGCCAGATTGACTAAAAAAGAGAACCCAGATAAACAAAATTAGAAGCACAAAAGGCAAAGTCACAGCTGACCCTGAAGAAATTCGAAAGATTATGAGCGATTACTATAGAAATCTGTATGCAAATAAACTAGAAAACCTAAAGGAAATGGAGCACTTTCTGACATCACACAACTTCCCAAGGTTGAAACAAGAAAAAATTGTAATTCTAAACAGACCAATAACAATCCAGGAAATCAACTCAGTCATAAGAAATCTACTTACTAAAAATTGTCCCAGACCTGATGGCTTCCCAACTAAATTCTACAAGACATACAAGGAAGAGCTGATACCAGTCTTACTGAAAGTATTCCAGGCAATTGAGAAAGATGTGTTGTTGGATCCAATTTGCTGGAATCTTGTTTAGAATTTTTGCACCTATCAAGAGAGTGGGGAGACAACCCACAAAATGGGAAAAAATATTTGCAAATTGTGTATCTGACAGAGGCCTAACATCCAGGATCTACAAGGAACTCAAACAAACTGAAAGGAAAAATACAAACCTATAAAAAGTGAGCAACGGCCTTTTTGAATAAATGAAGAGACACTTCGCAAAAAGACATACAAGCAGCCAACAGATACATGAAAAATTGCTCAGCCTCACTAATCATCAGAGAAATGCAAATCAAAACTACAATGAGATACCCACCTAATTCCAGTAAGGATGGTCATCATTAATAAATCAAAAAATAACAGATGCTGGCACAGGTGCAGAGACAAAGGAACACTTCTACACTGTTGGTGGGAATACAAGCTAGTTCCACCTCTATGGAAAGCAGTATGGTGAGTCCTAAAGGAACTAAAATTTGACCTTCCATATGATACCACAATCTCTCTCCTGGGAATATGCCTGGAGGGACATAATTTGTTCTGCCAAAAAGACACCTGGACCCACATGTTTATAGCCGCACTATGAACCAATCTTACTGCCCATCGAAGGTGGAATGGATAAAGAAAATGTTGTACATATACATGATGGAGTATTACACAGCCATAAAGAGAAACAAGATCATGGACTTTGCAGCAAATTGGTTGGAGTTGGAGACCATCATACTTAATGATCTATCCCAGAAACAAAGAACTGAATACCACCTGTTCTCACTCATAAGTGGACGCTGAATGTTAATAATATTAGCACAAAGGAGGGATTGGCAGTCACTGGCTACTGCCAGGAGGAAGGAAGGGGGGTGGGACATGTAACAACACAGAGGGTACCTGGTCCTTTACCGGGGTAAGTGAGGGCCAGTTGGAGGCCCAAACTTCACCTGCATGCAGCCTACTTAACCCTTACTCATACCCCACATTTCTGTAATAAAATGGATTTTTTTTTAAATGCCACTAGTTGGAGTTAGTGGTAGTCAGGACAGTGAAATAATTTTTCTCTGAGAGAAATACAGTGTTGTTTTGAGATTAATTTATACCCTTGCTTTATGCTCTCTGCTAACCTGCAGGTGATAAGCATCATAAAGGTGTATAGATATTTGTAGTTAGTGGAGATTTATATGTCATGAGGCTTGGCCACTGTAGACCCAAATGTGTTGTATTTCAGTGGCTGTATTCTGATATCCGATACAAAAATGCTTTGTGTAGTAGCCACATTTCTAAAAAGCAGTATGCAAATTGAGACTTTCTAATACATTCTAAAACATATTGGAGGAACAGAAGCAGTAAAAAGACTCTTCTTTTTAAACAATTTCCTATTCCTCCATGGACCTCAGAGGCAGCTTATCATTGTGATTAGACGAATGGGCTTTAGAGTCAGACTTGGTGTCAAATTCCCACCCTGTTACTTGCTATCTGTACAATCTTGGGCAAGTCATTGAACCTCTCTGAACCTCAATTCCCTCATCTGTAAAATGGATAATCATAGTATTCATTGCCAGTGAATCAGGGGACTCCACAGGAGATGCTGTCAGTCAAGGTATACTCTGTAGGTCACATTCTTCTAGCTGGGGATGCTTGTAGAGCATATTGTGTGGTACCTGGCTCATGGGCGTGTGTTCTATGAGTGTGAGCTCATATTTACCATTTTTTGTGCAGTGTCTAAGTTTTTCATACACTAAGTGAACTGCTGGGAAAGGGTTTAGTGAGGATTCCTCTATAACCTATTAGATAGAAAATGATTATCCTGTTGCTTCTTTTATGTGATTATTTTCTCATGGGAAGCTTTGTCTTTCCTGCTTTGTAGATATCATTGAAATGGATTCAAAGCGTGTGCCTCGAGATAAGTTGGCCTGCATCACCAAGTGCAGCAAGCACATCTTTAATGCCATTAAGATCACCAAGAATGAGCCAGCTTCAGCGGATGACTTCTTACCCACCCTCATATACATTGTTTTGAAGGGCAACCCCCCACGCCTTCAATCCAATATCCAGTATATCACCCGCTTCTGCAATCCAAGCCGACTGATGACTGGAGAGGATGGCTACTATTTCACCAATCTGGTGAGTATTTGAGTTCTTGGTGTTATGGAGAAGAACCCAAAAGTTATTTATTTTAGGACTGTGATAAGTCATTCAGGACTGTGACAGGTTAATACTCCTGAGTGAGGAGTCAACATGGCTGAGGATTCTTTCTTTGTGTTACAAAGCATATGTAACTAGGCCTTGCAAACACTCTACCTCCCAGTACTTGACCAGAGATTGTACTAGTCTTGTGGGAAACAGATGGCACATCTCTGCAGGTTTTGGGCATCATTTCTCCATCTCCTGGGTATAAAAGTCATTCACTTTAGTTGGTCTGTTTGTTTCAACCATGAGTGAGTCAAATATTGGATTTTGATTCATTTTTAAACGACTTAAGATTGAATTTTTGGTTTTATTTTTATTAGCTACTTCTTAGAGCTGAAAACTGGGATATCTTAAGAAAGGATCGGTTCAGAGGATGGGATATAATTTTCAACTACTGTTTTGTTACAGTGGTAATTAATTCTAGGCAGGACAGTATTTAATCGTATAATACATTCAAGCTAATAATTCTTCCTCTTTCTTACTGCCACACTTGTGCTTGCTTACTTTAGATTAGATTTATGGTGAAACCAATGAAGTTTGAGCCTTGGGGTACCTTACACACTTGATTTTCTGGACTGAAAGTCGTAGGAAGTAAGAGGTGGGGAGGGGAAGCCAGGACACATAAATTGCCCAAAAGATCTCAAAACAGGTACTTAAATCTTCAAGGCTCCAGAAATTTGTTGTGATTTATTTCTACATTCTAAATATATATTCATTTTTATACCTAATTTTGTGTTTGTCACTTTTTTCTTGTAAGTAGCTTCCCAAAATTGCATAATTATCCCTCCTAACTTGAACCTGCCCCGTTACTAGCCATTGTGTTCAGCTGCTTGTGACTCTAGTTGCCAGTATCTTGCAAGTGGTTTGCAGGTGGAATGACTTGGGAAACATGGTTGTTTAAACTGTAATCCTCAAAAAAGTTTAAGTAACCTGAATAGAAAAGGATTAGAAGCACTGATATTTCCTAACATAAATGAAACATGCACTTGACTGCTAGGGGAGGCTTTTAGAGCCTTTTCAGTCCTTTACCCAGAGAGGGTCAGGAATTTTGGAAATTCCTGAGAAGCGTGGAGATGGAGACATGGCAGGCAGTAGGAGAAATAAAGGAGGACCAAGAAGTGTTAGAAAGTAGCTGTAGTTAGGCTGAGGCGGAAGGATTGCCTGAGCCCAGCAGGTCAAGGCTGCTGTGGCCGTGAGTGTGCCACTGCACTCCAGCCTGGGTGACAAGAGTGAGACTCCCAACTCAAAAAAAAAGAAAGGAGCTATAGTTGTTGACAATAGAGGCGACTGTTTCACCCACACTCTGCAGCTTCCCAGGCCCTTGACCTACAGTCTTAACTCTTCTTGCCTGACTTCTACTCCCACTGCTCAGATAAAACTGCTATGGCAAAAGTTAAAAAAAAAAAAAAAAAAATCTGCCAGTTGCCAAATCTCATGGGAACTCTTGGTCATCGTCATCGTCGTCTTCACTTCTTGTAATGCTCTAGATTATTCCTTTTTTCTGGAACTTCTTTTGTTCCTTGGTTTCCACAGTTCTACTTCTTGCTTGTTCTTTGTAAACTTTGTGTCCTCTTTTTCCCCGTTGAATCATGTTATTCCCTGGGGTTTCTGTCTTTTTAAATTAAAAATTGTGTATTTATTCTTTTTTGGTTTTTTAAGGATGTGGAGTATAATTCAGGTGTACAAGTGGTCATCATACAGGTGAAGTTTGGGCCACCCCTTGGTCCCTACTTTGCCTGGTTAGAGATCAGGTACTCTTATGGATGTTGTGTCTCTCCCCGACACCCCTCCCCGGTTTCTGTCTTTTATGCATTTCTCTCCCTGTACCGTCTTCTATGGTGTCAGAGCTCTATCAGTCACTTGTTCAGTGATGACCCACAGATCTTTGTCATCTGTCTTGACCGCACACATTTATTGCAGCTCAAATGTAATCTGTTCAAAACTGAAATTGCTTCCCCATAAATGTTTGTCTCTTTTCCGGTATTCCCTGTTCCTACTAGTGGCAATGCCTTGTTATTCAGTCATCTAAGCGAGGAGTGTTAGAATCATCTTTCTCCAAGTAACAGGGGCTGCAGCAGTTCAACACAGAGTATGAGAGCCATATGGGCATGTTCTTCTGTTCTCCTCACATGAATAAATTCTGATAGATTTTCCAACTATTCCTTAAAGAGACGATTTCTCAGAAGAAATTCTGAGAACTACCTTTTTTTCCCTGTTTTTCTTGTGAAAATAGCTTTTTTAAAAACCATGAAAGTTGTATGTGCTCCTTGTAGAAAAATAGTCAATATAAGAAAGTATATCCAGCAGATGTCTGTTCAATTGGGCGTTTGCCCAAGCATTTTTGTACTAGTAATTGCTACCAATTATTCATTGCTTACTTCAGACCTATTAGGTAAGCATGATACATATTTTGTTGTTTAATTCTTGCAATAAATCCGGGTGGTATTTCCCCCATTTTACAGATATGGAAACCTCAGGGAGCTTACATAGCTTTCTCAGTGTTTCCCACTGTTACTGTTAAGTGACAGAGATGACAATTAACTTAGGTTGTCTGATTTAAAAGTTTTTCTTAGCCTGGTGCGGTGGCTAACGCCTGTAATCCCAGTACTTTGGGAGGCCAAGGCAAGAGGATTGCCTGAGCCTAGGGGTTCAAGGGTGGCCTGGGTAACTTGGTGAGACCTCATCTCTACAATATATCAAAAAATTAGCTGGACATGGTGGTGCATGCCTGTAGTTTCAGCTACTTGGAAGGCTGAGGCAGAAGGATTGCCTAAGCTGCAGGTCGAGGCTGCAGCAGCCATGAGCATACCACTGCACTCCAGCCTGTACGACAAAGTGAGACCCCCAACTCAAATAAATAAACAAATAAAAAATTTTTCTTTTAACCGCTTGATATTATAATACCTCTTAGAGGACCAGAGGTTTGTTGTCATACCAGTATCTTGAGGACCCATACTCACTGGCCTGCCATTTCCATGGTGGGAATAGTGAGTCTGACAAGACCCTGAAGAGAATGGCCTTGTGGTACACCTAGGAAGGCTGCACCCAGACACTTGGCCCTGGAGCTTCTGGGAGCAAAACGGAAACATGATTGACTGTGAGTTGGTAATTTTTGAGGCTGAAGTACGTGGAAGGTCATTTTGTCTACTTTTGCTTCTGTTTTACATTATCTATAATAAAAAGATTTTTAAAAATCTACTTGAATATGTGCAGCCTTCCTAATATGACTGTATTAACATTCTCTTTTTATAGTGCTGTGCTGTGGCTTTCATTGAGAAATTAGATGCCCAGTCTTTGAATTTAAGTCAGGAAGATTTTGATCGCTACATGTCTGGCCAGACCTCCCCCAGGAAACAAGAATCTGAGAGCTGGTCTCCTGATGCTTGCTTAGGCGTTAAGCAAATGTATAAGAACTTGGATCTTCTGTCTCAGTTGAATGAACGACAGGAAAGGGTCATGAATGAAGCCAAGAAACTTGAAAAAGACCTAATAGACTGGACAGATGGAATTGCAAGAGAAGTCCAAGACATTGTTGAGAAATACCCGCTTGAAATTAAGCCACCAAGTCAACCATTAGCAGCTATTGACTCTGAAAATGTTGAAAATGATAAACTTCCTCCACCATTGCAACCTCAGGTTTATGCAGGATGATCAAGATTTACATGGATAGTATTTATTTGAGCCTAAATTTAGGTAGCCCTTACTACAGTCCACTGATTGGGATCTAGGACATAATTTAATTGCTTATAAATGTCGGAGCATTTTTAAAGGTACAGTTTTTGGGGATTGTTTTTTGTTTTTGTTTTTTCCTGGCACGGGAAGCTTAATTAATAATAAAATACTATTTATTTGAGTTACTGAAATATATTCATTTAAAACGTGAAAATTTTGTCTCAATCTTTTTTTCCCTCCATGATTTTCCTATGTGCTTCCTTTGTGGCATTCACTGTGGTTTGATTTGGGGTAAATAATTGCCTTTAAAGGATAACACAAATAAATGCTACAAAGTGTATGTTTAAGGAAATTCAATGGTACCACCATTCCACAGTTTGAAATAATTTTGTAATTGTAAAGATAAAAGATATATTGATAAGTAAATATGTAAAATTGTAAATATGTAAAAAAAAAAAAAAAAAGCAATGGTGTCTGCTGTGCATGGCATTTTATATGTTACTTTTTTAGTTTAAAATGAAGTATATTGAATGTTTACTTTTAGCACCATCTTATTTGGTTTATCCCCACTAAAATGAACCTAGAAGTGTTTAAACTACTCCCCTAAAATGTGGACTCCATCTTTTAAAATATGTTAGCCCTAACTTTGAGGTTCTATTTAGTCAGACTGACACCATTATTCAGAATAATTTTTAGGTCACAGAAAATTGCTATTTAATATAGTCCATGGATGATTTTAAACTATGCTTCTAGCATCTTTTTCCCACATCCATTTAGCAAATCTAAATCTTTTTTGAGTTCTTTGGTGAGAGGGAGCTAACCCTGGGTCTGGGATGGAAGACAGGAGAATGAATGGGACTTTGATGGTGAAAGCTGATGGGGGAATCCCTCTGCTACAAAGAACAGGGGATGCCTTACAGTTTCCATAGTGTACTTCTGACTTTACACAAAGCCCAGCTCATGTCATATAAACCTCTTTCAGAGTTTTCAGTCTCGGTACTAGTGACATTAGTGGTGCGGGGATTTTTTTGGGGGGGTGGGAGGATACCCTGTGCATCGTAGGATGGTTAGCAGCATACCTGCCCTTTTATAACCACTAGATGCCAGTAACATTCCCCCCACCACTGTGAAAAAATTATCTCCAGACTTTGTCAAATGTCTCCTGGGGCAAAAGCCTCCAGTTAAGAACCACTGATCTCTTTTATTAGCTAGAGAGTTATTCTCCTGGTTATTAATATGATAGAACCAAAGAATATTGCATTAAATGCGCAATAAAGTGTTAACTAAGTAAAACGTCTCACTCAGTGAGGCTGTATAGCTACCTGCATTATGAACCTTTTCTAATCCTAATGGAACCTTTCATAACCAAAATATACAATTGATGATTTTTCTTCCAATCAGTGACTTCAGATTGTACAGGTATACTTGTGAAACCATGAGTGATTCCCCAGGGCACCATTCTTGAAGTGTCACTTTGCACAAGCAGTTGAGAAAGGTTCTCTTGCTTTTCCAGTATCTTCCTAAGGGTATACCACAAAATTATAGAGTAGTAATTTGGGAATAAAACTAGGGTAAATATAAAACTTTTAAAAAATCTTTTATTTAAATTTATATATGAAATATATCAAGCTTGACACATCTCATGTCATAAAGCACTGAAGACATGAAGCAGTTAACCAACTCAGCTGGTCACCAAACTCACATGGAAGGTAAGAGTTACTATCAAATGCCAGTGAGAATCTTCTTTTAGAATAACCTGGGCCCAAATAGTCTTATTATCTGTGTAATTTCTAGGTGCTAATCCAGGTATGCATAGTCTTAATTCTGGAAATAACAGTTCTTTTAGTGTTGTACATTATGTTTGGTAAACTGTACAGATCAGCCTCCCACAAAAGCTGACTTCTTTGGGTCTCACATATCTTTAAAGCAGGTTGTTGAATTGATTTTCTTGTGATATCTCATATTGATCGATTCTTTAGATACGGACTCCTGGCCATATGTTGAGGCTTCTGTTTCTCTTAAGTCAGCATCAGTACAACATCCAGATTTTCTGTTCTCTCAACAAGAAAGTGTTGGTATTTTATGTATGTCAATGTGATTGGAATAAACCTTGGGACAGAAGTCTTTACTAATAAAGTTTCACAATTCATCCCTCTTCCAAATAGATTGATTTTTGGCTCTTTATTAAGAAAATATACATTATCACTGATAGTCTCATGTTACAAAGGTTTCCTTTGTAAGCTGTATCCATCATCATACTTAAAAATGACATATTTGCCAGTTACAATTGAGAACAAAGTGAGAATATTTGCTGTCACCACAATTAGCATTGTTCTGGAAGTTCTATCCAATGTACTAAGTCTTCAGAGATAAAAGTAGAGGGGGAAAGGAGTTAATCTAATCAGTCTGGTGATAAGGGTATGAGCTCTGAAGCCAGAAGACTTGGATTTGGTTTTGAATTTTGATTCCGCCTCTACTTACTAGCTCTTTGGCCTTGGGCAAGTCTCTCACATTTTAGATACCTCAGCTGTGAAATGGGGATAATATTACTGCTTCATGGGATTGTTGTCTGGGTAAATAACTTAGAACAAGTGATAGCGATTATTTGTAGATGATTTTTCTATGTAGATAACGAGAATTTATAGTAAGACTTAAATTTTAGCATTTTATCTCTTAAAATGATGAGAGAAAATGCTGAAAAAGCCAAAATAATGGTATAAAATTACTTTTCTATATACTATTACTAACTAGTTAGCAAATATAATGGGAAAAAATCATTTACAACAGAAGAAATAGAAATCACTTAGAAATAACAAGAGTTTTAGGAATATCTATATGAAAGGGGGGAAAAAAGCACCTGGCACGGTGGCTCACATCTATAATCCCAGCACTTTCGGAAGCTTAGGCAAGAGGATTGCCTGAGCCCATGGATTCGAGACCAGCCTGGGCAACTTGGCAAGACCTCATCTCTTCATTAAATCATAAAATTAGCTGGGTGTGGTGGTGTGCACCTGTGGTTCCAGCTACTTGGAAGGCTGAGGCAGAAGGATCAGAAGGATCGCCTGAGCCCTGCAGGTTGAGGATGCAAGGGCTGTGAGCATGCCACTGCACTTCAGCCTGGGTAACAGAGTGACACTCCAACTCAGACAAAAACAAACAAACACAAAAGTATGGTTGCACAGGGCGCTGTGCTCAGAACTTCCCTGTACATGGATATTAATGCTCTGTTGCTGCCATCTTGAAATTTTTAATGTTATATTGAATTAGTGTTTTGTAAGTGAAGTCCGATGGGACAATGGAGCATGTCCTGGGGTCTTGGAACTCTGGCTCAAGCACAGTCCTGCCTCTCACTCTCCCCCCAGGACAAATTCTTGGTCTCCCTACTTGTACCCTGTTACTACCCTGGCCAGAGCCTGGGCACTCAGGAATGGTTGGCTCTCGGTATGCGTGCCTATGGTGTCTTGGGGCAGGGCCTGATGTTGGCCAACCCTGCCCTGGGCAGGCATCACCAGCACACCCAGTGGGCAGCTGGCTGTGAGCTGCCTAGCAATCAGGTGTCAACTATAGAAGATCAGAGTTGAGGATGAAAGATCCAGTTCATAGCTGGGCTCGGTGGCTCAACCTGTAATCCTGCGCCTTGGGAGGCTGAGGTGAGTGGATTGCTTGAGCCCGCGGGTTCGAGACCCGCCTGGGCAACTTGGTGAGACCTCATCTCTACAATAAATAAAGAAAATCAGCCGGGCGTGGTAGCACGCGCCTGTAATTCCGGCTACTTGGAAGGCTGAGGCGGAAGGATCGCCGGAGCCCAGCAGGTCGAGGCTGCGGTGGCCAGGAGCGGCCACTGCACTCCAGTCTGGGAGACAAAGTGAGACTCCAACTCAAAAAAAAAAAAAAAAGTTAAGTGAAAGGACATAAGATGGAATCAATATACCCAATGAGCAGCCATTTTAGCGTTGCCTAGATCTGTCATGTTTTTCTAGCAGTTCACTTTAATTGACCCTCTAATCACTAGCCAATGACAGAACCAGCTTCTCAGAGGTAGCTATTGATCATTGTTTTACAATCCCCTTCCTCAGCTTGTTTTGTACTAATTAGCTTTTCTATTTCAAGTATTTGCCTCCACCCCTAAGACCCAAGTTCACCAAATCAGCCCTTCATGACAGATACCATCAACATGACAACAGTCATGTGACTAGCCCGCCCACCTGCCTGCTGTCCATCACCTGATGTCAGTACCTGTGCTTACCTGTGCTCAGTTATGATGTGGAGCAGACCACCAACCAACCACCTTAATGACCTGCCCCCACCAGGGAGAAGGTTTAAAAGGCATTCAACTTCAAACAGCAGTTGCCGTTGCTTTGTTAAACTCTTGGTGTGTCCATGTGGCTCTTTGAGCTATGACTGCCATGTTTTCTTAGTTCCAGCCCCTTCCCCTACTTTGGGGAGATGACTCTTCTCTCTCTCCCTCTAATTTACTTTCTAAATAAACTATATTTTCCAATCTAATTTCTGTGCAATGTTTTGCATCCTTTGCGCGGCACCAGATCACAGACCAGGCACCCCCTATCAGGCCTGACCTAGCATTTTGGAGGCCCAGCAGTAATTTTTAACCTAACATTAAGATAAAAGTGCTGTCCAGGCTTGATGGCTCAGCCTGTAATCCCAGCACTTTGGAAGGCTGAGGCAAGTGGATTGCCTGAGCCTGCAGGGTAGAGATCAGCCTGGATAACTTGGTGAGACCTCGTCTCTACAATAAATAAATAAAATTAGCCAGGCATGGTAGTGTGTGTCTATAGTTCTGGCCACTTGGAAGACTGAAGCGGAACGATCACCAGAGCTCAGCAGGTTGATGCTGGAGTGGCTGTGAGCATGCCACTGCACTCCAGCCTGGGCGACAGAGTGAGACTCCAATAAGAAGAAGAAAATAAATGTGCTACGTCAGAGTCAGCCACAATATAAGCTGTTTAGTAAGCTTGATGGCCTGCAGGTGTGACTTAACCCTTATCTTGCATGACCTCAGGTCTTGTTTATAATTTGGTATCTATTGTCACAAAGAGTCTGTTTTATCAGTCTTATGATCTCTATTTTAACATTAATGCTGGTCTGCTGTGCCTAAACTCAAGGGAGGGGATATAACCAAGCGTGTCTGACCTCACTTCCCATCATGGCTGAGGACTCAATTTTTTTTTTTTTTTTTTTTTTGAGTTGGAGTCTCACTCTGTCGCCCAGACTGGAGTGCAGTGGCACGCTCCCGGCCACCGCAGCCTCGACCTGCTGGGCTCTGGCGATCCTTCCGCTCAGCCTTCCAAGTAGCTGGAACTACAGGCGCACGCTACCACGCCCGGCTAATTTTTTTGATTTTATAGGAGAGATGAGGTCTTGCCAAGTTGCCCAGGCGGGGCTCGAACCCTGGGGCTCAGGCAATCCATTCACCTCAGCCTCCCAAAGCGCGGGATTACAGGCAGAGCCACCGAATCTGGCTTGTTTTGGCTTTTAATGAGTGATAATCAGTGGTGGTATTTTTACCTTAGAGCATTTAGAAGGAGTTATAACTCTGTGGGGGAGGCAATATAACTGTATGGTGGGAGGAAATTGCACTCTCCTTACAGTGCATCCCTCTCAGAAAGCTACTTTAATGTCTTTACTAGGCCACCTATCTCCACCAATTACTCATGTATAAAATGAAGATAGTAATTCCAATTAGGAACATTAAGAAAATTAAATGAGATGGTGGATATTAATGTGCTTTTTAAAAAATTCCTGGTGTAATGAGATGGTTCTCCTTGGGGTTACTAGCATAGGTTTACTGTCAGAACCAAACTTGGTCCAAGCTCTGGCACTTTCTAGCTGTGTGATTTTGGGTAATCATTCTAAGGCTCAGTTTCTTCTTTTATGGAGTTGGGATAATGATAGTCCCTGCCTTGGGGTACTGATGCCTATGGCTTTAGTCTGGATTGATGTAGGTGCACCATACCTTAGGACACTGTAGAGTCTCACAGAGTGAGACTCCAACTCAAAAAAATAAAATAATAATAATAATATAGGTATATATTAAGTGATTCAAGCAAGTTATTAAGTAGTGTGTATATATATATAATGTTGGTTCCATGTAAATATTACTATATATATGAATATACATATAAACCTTACAATTGTGTAAGGAACTGCAATACTTGTGTGGTTGCAGTGCTTTGAAGAAAATAATTAGAGCCTGAAGTAGAAAATAATGGGAATGACCAAGCATGTGGTTCATGCCTATAATCTCAGCACTTTGGGAGACCAAGGTGGAAGGATCACTTGAGGCCAGGAGTTCAAGACAGCCTGGGCAAATAGTGAGACCCCATCTCTACATTAAAAATGTTAAAAGTGGCTGGGCGTGGTGGCATGTATCTGTAGTCCCAGCTACTCAGGAGGCTGAGATGGGAAGATCCAAAGAGCCCAGGAGTTTACAGTGAGCTATGATCATGCCACTGCACTCCAGCATGGGTGACAGAGTGAGACCCTGTCTGAAAAAGAAAAGAATGGGGGCGAAAGCCTAGGCAGCTTTGCAAAAGGTGGTCAAAGGAGGCCTCTCAGCAACTGAAAGATAAGATGGAGGTATGTGAAGAGCCTTCTGGATGAAGGGAAGCCCTGCTGTGGGAGGAAAGACTTGTGGACTAGTGCTGAGTGACCCCGTTATGGAGAGAGATGGGAAGGGATTAAGTGGACTTTGGGGAAAGTAAGAGTTCTGTTTTGGGATTGCTGAGCTAGAGAAGAGCAAATAGGTCTTTCAGGCAGGCAGTGGGAAGAGTTTGGGTTTCAGGGGAGAACCTGTACTGGGAGCTTGAATCTCTTGCTCATTCCTGTTCCTAAGTGAAATATTCTTTCTGTTTTTTGTTCTAAAACAAATCCAATGTGAATTAAATAGTGAGAAATATTGCTTCTTGCTTCATTATTAGTGGAGATGGATCAGTTCTTTCAGATTGGTCCCTGGGGAGTTGTGACAATCTCTTCCTGTTATTTTTTGTTTCTCTTTGAAACCAAAGGTCAGCACCTCATCTATGGACACTTTCCCAAAGCATGTAAAAATTGTGGAAGTTGGTCCCCGAGATGGACTACAAAATGAAAAGGTAAAGTTGAAAATTAACCAAAAAGGGGGTTTCTCAAGCATCTATTTTGAGTGTTCCATGTGGTAGGCACCATGAGAATGGACAGAGTTATGCAAGACTTGAGCACTCTGCCCACGTAGGGCAGAGTCGAGAGGCCACGCAGGCACCTATGACACATCTAAAATCGTGGGGTAGGCTGGGCACAGTGGCTCAAGCCTGTAATCCCAGCACTTTGGGAGGCCAAGGTGAGAGGATTGCCTGAGCCCACAGGTTTAAGACCAGCCTGGGCAACATGGTGAGACCTCATCTCGATAATAAATTAAAAAATTAGCATGGCAGCGCGTGTCTGTAATTCCAGCTACTTGAAAGGCTGAGGCAGAAGGATTGCTGGAGCCCAGCAGGTCGACACTTGGGGTGGCTGTGAGTGTGCCACTGCACTCCAACCTGGGCAACTGAGTGAGACTCCAACTCAAAATAATATAAAATAAAATGGTGGGGCATCACTTGAGCCTAACAATTTGAGACTAGCCTGGGCGACATAGTGAAACCCTGTCTTATTAAAAGAAATACATGCATAAGTAAAAAGTGGTGTAACACATATGGTGTCATTGTGTCCACAGCCCAGTGGGGTGGGGTGGATGGTATAGAGTGAAAGTGAGGGCATGTCTTTCGGCCCATCAATTCCACATGAGGGGATTTATCTAAAGCAAGACATGACTGCCAAGAACAGAGAGTTAACCTTGGAGACGTTACTTACAAACCTGTTGGGAATAGCGGAGAAGTTGGAAACCTTGATGTTCAGTATGGGGAAAGTTGGGTCAAATGCATTATGGATTTTGTATAAAATGAAATATTATGAAGTCATTAATAATATAGGTATATATATTGGCCAGGCACGGTGGCTCAGGCCTGTAATCCCAGCACTTTGGGAGGCCAAGGTGAGAGGATTGCCTAAACCCAGGGGTTCAAGACCAGCCTGTGCAACTTGGCGAGACCTCATCTCTACAATAAATCAAAAAATTAGCAGGGCGCGGTAGCGCGCACCTGTAGTTCCAGCTACTTGGAAGGCTGAGGCAGAAGACTCGCCTGAGCCCAGCAAGTTGAGGCTGCGGTGGCCATGAGCATGCCACTGCCCTCCAGGCTGGGTGACAGAGTGAGACTCCAACTCAAAAAAATAAAATAAAATAATAATATAGGAATATATTAAGTGATTCAAGCAAGTTATTAAGTAATGTGTGTGTGTGTATATATAATGTTGGTTACATGTAAATATTACTATATATATAAACCTTACAATTGTGTAAGGAACTAAAAAGCTTGTATATGTGCAGGAGCATCTACCTGGAATAGTGTCTAGATAGCACCGTCCCATAGAACTTTCTATGAAGAAATATCCTAGACCTGAGCTTTTCCATTTGGTGGCTACTAGACTCACGTGGCTTTTGAGCAGTTGAAATGTGACTAGTATGGCTGAGGAACTGAATTTTTATATTTATGTAATTTTAATTAATTCAAATTTAAATAACTACATGTACTAGTGACATAGATTGAGAAGGTTACATACCAGGGCATTAGCAGTGTTATCACTGGGAGGTTCTAAGAGTAGTTTTCTTTTGTTCTTGGCATGTTTTTCTGAAATAATCTTGTATTAAATATTTCTTCAGTTATAAAAAAAGCTTTTTTTTTTTTAAAATAACCATTCTATCTTCAATAATGAATACATGTTGGAAACAATAGTCTAAATTCCACAAGGGCAGAATCCTGTCTGCTCTGACTATCTCTGTACCCATAGCACCTAACACAATGCCTGGAGCATGGAAAGTTTTCAAAAATTATTTGTAGAATAGATTAAGTTAAATCAGTGGGAGAGAAATTGTAAAAGGGAGGTAGGGTGGGAGGACCTAGTGAGAAGGACCTGGAGTTCTTAGAATTTTTTACCCAATCCTGTAGGTATTAGCCATAGAAGGCTACTGAGCAAGAGAGTGAGACATTGGAGGCTGAGTTTTAGGAGAATTCCTGTGTAGGATGAGTTAGTGGAGTGAGATCATGCCATATTATTCACAGGCTAATGATGGTAGATTTAGAAAGAGGAATCCATAAAATCTGGTGAGCTGCTAGACGTGGTGGGAAAGGGAGAAAAAGAAGCTATATGCAGTGGATGAAGTCTGATGCCAGTTGGGAGACAGAAAAGGGGAGGGTATGATAGTTTGGGGCCCCCATCCTATAGGACCCAAGTGTCAAGTCATCTCAGCCCTTTCAGGCCATCGTACCTAGTCATAAACTAGCACATATTTACTTAAGGGAAAGTCTGCAGGGCCAAAAAATGTTTGTTCCTTGTAAATATTACATTTTTTTCAGGTGAGAAGCTACATCCGCTGTAAAGCACTATCTGTAGAACTTAAAGACTAGCCTTTACCCCATCTATCAGTGGGGATTACTTGTGAATTTATGGTAGTGTTTAGAAATTGAGATAGTGAAATGCTTGCTGTAATAAAAACTTTGTGCTAATAGGCTCTGCATTTTGAGGCCATTTTATTATCAATCTTGTTGACCTGTCTTCTTTGATGTTTCTCTCTCCACTATAGAATATCATACCGACTCCAGTGAAAGTCAAGCTGATAAACATGCTTTCTGAAGCAGGACTCCCCGTGATAGAAGCCACCAGCTTTGTGTCTCCCAAGTGGGTTCCTCAGGTGAGCCCCAGCCCTCAGTGAGAGGCCTTTCTCAAGGGATGGAAAGCTTTGCATTTGCCCTTGAAGCAAGTAGAAGTCCAGAACATAGATTTCCAGGTTCCTGGCTTTGAGAGGCCTCAGGCAACTCATAGCACTGTGGTGTGGGAAGAGAATGGCCTAGAAGTCAGGGGCCTTGTGGTCAGTCTTGGCTCTGCCTGACTTGCTCAGGGCCTTTCCCCTCTCTAGGTTAGAGATGACTTCTCAGGTCTTCTCTGGCTCTAAAAGTCTAGAATCTGTATGTCTGCCTGTGTTTTCTGCATTTGTAAAAGGGGAAGACTGATGACCCCTGCTTCACAGAGACAGTCAAGTGGGGAAGAAAGATCCTGTTACAAAATGAGTGTTAGATGACACAGAGAAGCCGAGCCCAGTGTCTGGGTCAGCAAACGTCCTCAGTCAATGACTGATAGTGTATTACTGCTGTTGCTGCTTATGTAAAGCTGACAGTATGGGCCATATGGAGAAATTGGAGCTATCATCCATGGCCCCTTCTGATCCATCAGCAGTCAGATAGTAAATGCCTCAGGGACATTTGGCTCCGCAGAAGGAATCATCCTCCAGAGGCTTGGGAGAACAGAGATTTTATAATAAAAAGATTTTCTCTAACTGAGCTGTAGGCCTGCTCCTGATGATGGCTTGGCAATATCTCCTTTGGTTCCTAGATGGCTGACCACACTGAAGTCTTGAAGGGCATTCAGAAGTTTCCTGGCATCCGTTACCCTGTCCTGACCCCAAATATCAAAGGCTTTGAGGCAGCGGTAAGAGGACAGCTTGTTGGTGGGGGCTCCTGAAATGAGATTGATGGCATTGGTCCCTGACCTGTCTTGCCTCAGTCCCCTATCCTGGAATGTCCATCTGAACATCTTATCTGTCAGCCCAACTCAGGAGCAGACCTGGCCCTGCCACTCACCGCTCTGTGATCCTTACAAGTTGCTTAATCTCTCTGAACCTCAGATTTTGCTTATAAAATAGGGCTAATGATGGTACCAAAAGATATGAGGACTTCAGAAGATAGGATGCATATACATTGCTTAGCAAGACTGATGTAAGCGAAATGCTAGTCCGTGCGCAGTGGCTCATGCCTATAATTTCAGCACTTTGGGAGGCTGAAGTGAGAGGATTGCCTGAGCCCACGAGTTTGAGACCAGCCTGGGTAACTTGGCGAGACATCATCTCTACAATAAATCAAGAAAAATTAGCCGGGCACAGTGGCTTGCACCTGTGGTTCCAGCTACTGGGAAGGCTGAGGCAGGAGGATCGCCTGAGCCTGGCAGGTTGAGGCTATGGTGGCTGTGAACGAGCCATTGCACTCCAGCCTGGACGACAGAGTGAGACTCCAACTCAAAAAAAAAAAGTGCTAAAAATGTTAGCTCTTGTTATTACCTACATCTTGAGAGAAAGGTGAGCAAGCTCTCCATAAGGGTTTCAACAATAGCTTCTAGCATCTGCCAACTTTCCTATAATTTTACAAGAACATCATTGGTGATGTTGGTTCTGCATTTAGACAAAAAGCTTCTTTTAGGAGGGACTTCCAGGGTGGTGATGGCAGTGGTGGTGGTAGTTTCCTTGGGGAAGTCAAAGTTTGTTTGTTTTAATTTTATTTTACATTCAAGGGGTACATAGGTCTGTGCATGATGATGAGGCTTGGGCTTCCTTTTTTTTTTTTTTTTCTGAGTCTGAGTCTCACTCTATGCCCAGGCTGGAGTGCAGTGGCATGCTCACAGCCACCGCAGCCTCGAGTAGTTTGATGGGGACTGCATTGAATCTGTAGGTTGCTTTGGGCAGCATGGACATGCTGGGCTCAGGAGATCCTTCCACCTCAGCCTTCCAAGTAGCTGGAACTACAGGCATGCGCCACAATGCCTGGCCAATTTTCTTGATTTACCCATTTATTTGTTTATTTATTTTTGAGTTGGAGTCTCACTCTGTTGCCTAGACTGGCATGCAGTGGCATGTTCTCGGCCACTGCAGCCTCGACCTGCTGGCCTCAGGTGTTCCTTCTGCCTCAGTCTTCCACGGAGCTGAAACCACAGGTGTGCGCCACCACACCTGGATTTTTTTTTTTTTTTTTAGTCGGAGTCTCACTCTGTCACACAGGCTGGAGTGCAGTGGCATGCTCACTGCCACCGCAGCCTCGACCTGCTGGGCTCCAGTGATCCTTCCACCTCAGTCTTCCAAGTAGCCGGAACTACAGGCACGCGCTACCACACCCGGCTAATTTTTGATTTATTGTAGAAACGAGGTCTTGCCAAGTTGCCCGGGCTGGTCTTGAAACTGCAGGCTCAGGCAATCCACTCACCTCGGCCTCCCAAAATACTGGGATTAGAGGCTGAGCCACTGAGCCCGGCCTATTTATTTCTTTTGAGTCAGAGTCTTACTCTGTTGCCCAAGCTGGAGTACAGTGGCATGGTCATGACTGTCGCAGCCTTGACCTGCTAGACTCAGGTGATCCTTCCACCTCAGCCTTTCAAGTAGCTAGAACTACAGGTGTGCACCTCCACACCCAGCTAATTTTTTGATTTATTATAGAGACAAGGACTCACCAAGTTACCTAGGCTGGTCTCGAACCCCTCGGCTTAGGCAATCCTCTCACCCCCGCCTCCCAAAGTGCTGGGATTACAGATATAAGCCACCACGCCAAGCTTCTTCTAGGATTTTTATAGTTTGGGGACTTGTGTTTAAGTCTTTAATCCACTTTGAGTTAATATTTATATATGGTGGAAGGAATGGATTCAGCTTCATTCTTCTTCATATAGTTATCCAGTTTTCCCAGCACCATTTATTGAACAAGGTATCCTTTCCCAATGTTTGCTTTTGTCAGCTTTGTCAAAGATGACTTGGTTGTAGGTCAGTGGTTTTATTTCTGAGTTCTCTTTTCTGTTCCATTTGTGTTTGTGTCTGTTTTTGTACTAGTACCATGCTGTTTTGGTTACTATAGCCTTGTGGTAAAGTTTGAAATCTGGCAGTGTGATGCCTCCAGCTTTGTTTTTTTTTTTGCTTAGGATTGTTTTGGCTATTCAAGCTCTTTTTTGCTTCCAGTTGAATTTAAGTGTTGTCTTTTCAGGGTCTGTGAAAAATGTTGCTGGTAGTTTGATGGGGATTGCATTGAATCTGTAGGTTGCTTTGGGCAGTATGGACATCTTAACAGTACTGATTCTTCTAATCCATGAGCTTGAGTTATTTTTCCATGTGTGTCATCTTTGATTTCCTTCAGCAACATTTTGTAGTTTTCATTGTAGAGATCTTTCACTTTTTGGTTAGATGTATTGTGAGGTATTTGTGTGTGTGTGTGTGTGTGTGTGTGTGTGTGTCTATTGTGAATGGGATTGTGTTCTGATTTGGTTCTTAGCCTACTTGTTGTGGTGTATAGAAATGCAATTGATTTTTGAGCATTGATTTTTGTATCCTGAGACTTTACTGAAACCATTTATCAGTGCTAGGAGTTTTTTGGTGGAATCTTTGGGTTTTCTAGGTATAGAATCATATCATCTGTGAAAAAGGATACTATAACTTCCTCTTTAACTATCTGGATAGTTAAATATTTTGTTCTCTTGCCTGATTACTCTAGCTAGGATTCCAGTACTGTGTTAAATAGCAGTGGTATGTTTTTAAAATTGAGATATAATTTATTGACTGGGTGTGGTAGCTCACGCCTATAATCCCAGCACTTTGGGAGGCTGAGGTGAGAGAATTTCCTGAGCCTGTGTGTTCGAGACCAGCCTGGGCAACTTGGCGAGATCTCGTCTCTACAATAAATCAAAAAATTAGCCAGGCATGATGGCACATGCCTGTAGTTCCAGCTACTTGGAAGGCTGAGGTGGAAGGATTGCCTGAGTCCAGCAGACCGAGGCTGCGGTGGCTGGGAGCGTGCCACTGCCCTCCAGCAGTGACAGAGTGAGACTCCAACTCAAAAAAAAAAAAAAGAGATACAATTTACTGTATTTGTTTCCTAGCGCTATTGTGAGAAAGTACTACTAGGTGGCTTAAAACAACAGAAATGTATTCTCATACAGTTCTGGAGGCTAGAAGTCCTAAATCAAGGTGTTGGCAGGATTGGTTTCTTCTGAGGAAGAATCTGTCCGTGTCTCTCTGCTGGTTTCTGGTGATGGCCTGGCATTGGGTGACTTGTAGATGCATCACTACCGTCGCGGCTTCCAGCTCCATATGAGCTACTCTTCTGTGTCTCTGTGTTTTCACATGGCCACCTTCTTTTAAGGACACCAGTTGTACTGGATTAGAAGCTCAAACCATTCTTGTACGGCTTCATCTTAACTAATTACATCTGCAGTGACCCTGTTTCCAAATGAGGTCTCATTCAGAGGTACTGGGCATTAGCACTTCAGCATATATTTTAGGGGGGACACAATTCAACCCATAACATTCACATACCATAAAGTATACCATAAGACAAGTTTTTTGCCACTCTGTGTCAGTGTCCTTTAAAGAGAAAACTGCTAAAAGGAGTTCACCGGATGTTGGCAGGTTGCTGCTGGAGCCAAAGAAGTCGCCATCTTTGGTGCCGCCTCAGAGCTCTTCACCAGGAAGAATATCAACTGTTCCACTGAGGAGAGTTTGCAGTGGTTTGAAGTGATCTTAAAGGAAGCCCGGGCAGCCAGTATTTCTGTGAGGGGGTGAGTCAGACCACACTGCCTTTCCTCAGTACCATTCTGGAATGGGGCCAGGCTCAGACTCAAACAGCCCTGCCTACCACAAACTACTTATCCTGGGCGGGGACAGTCCCAACTCCACGTCTGGGAATCTTTTTCTGAGTAAAATGGTAGGAAGAAATCCTAGCAAGTGCTTTCTCTCAAACCTGAATTTTGAGTCAGTTCACAAGAGGAATCTAGCAGGACAGGACACTAACTAGGGCCTGTGGAAGTCAGTTTAGTCCTGGCTTCACCAACTCTTCATACATCCCCAAAGAATCCCTGAGACCTGTAAGTTTCCAGCATCCATCTCTAATAGCAGTAGTTCCAGACTATCCTCACTTTACAGATGACAAAACCGAAGCTCAGGAAGCATGAAGAGTCACCTGTAAAGGTCACATAACTGTCCAAATTGCAGCCAGAGTGATCTTTCAAAAATGCATAACTGATCACATGACTCCTGGTTGAAAACCTTTCAGTGGCCGGGCATGGTGGCCCAAGCCTATTAATTCCAGCACTTTGGGAGGCTGAGGTGAGATTCCCTGAGCTCAGGCATTCGAGACCAGCCTGAGCAACATGGCGAGACCTCATCTCTATAATAAAAATAAATAAATAAATAAATTAGCCAGGCATGGTGGCACATGCCTGTATTTCCAGCTACTTGGAAGGCTGAGGCAGAAGTACCACCTGAGTCCAACAGGTCAAGGCTGTGGTGGCTGTGAGCATGCCACTGCACTTCAGTCTGGGCGACAGAGTGAAACTTCAACTCAAAAAAAAAAAAAAGGAAATCTTTTAGTGCCTGACCAAGTTCAGACTTTTTCACTTGGTTTACAAAACCCTGCATGATTTGACCCCTGCTGCTCTCTGCAGCTCTACTGTGTGCTGTTCCCTTCTGGCCCTGCCTCCTCTGTAGGCTACATTCCAGCCCACCTGGAACTCCTTCCATTTGTCTCATGCCCGCTGTCTCTTGCCTCTGGGCCTCTGCATGCACTTTCTGTAGACCCAGAACACCCTTCCTCCACATCCTACTTCTTGTACTGATGCCTGCTCAGCCTTCAGGTCCCCTTATGGACAGCAGTTCCTCTGCGAATCTGTACCTGTCCTTCAGCTGGAGTTCTGGGACCCCATAGACATCCTGTAACATAGCACTTAGCTGCATGTTAAATTCCCTCCCACCCCTGACTGTGTGCTCTGTGAGAGCAAAGCCCACATCTCACCCAATCCCTGGTGTGCTCTACTCTCCCAGCTCAGGGTCTGCACACAGTCAGCGCCCAGTCACAGATGACAGATGGATGTATGGGGAAGCAGGGGTTTGAGTCTTGACTGCCTGGCTCCGAGGCCTGTGCTCTTTTCTCAGTGTTTTTCTTTCTTTCTTTTTTTTTTTTTGAGTTGGACTCTCACTCTGTCACCCAGGCTGGAGGGCAGTAGCACACTCTCAGCCACCACAGTCTCAACCTATTGGACTCAGGCGATCCTTCCGCCTCAGCCCTCCAAATAGCAGGATCTACAGACACATGCCACCATACCCATCTAATTTTTTTATTTATTGTAGAGATGAGGTCTCACCAAGTTGCCCAGGCTGGTCTTGAACCCCCGAGCTCAGGCCATCCTCTTACCTCAGCCTGCCAAAGTGCTGGGATTATAGGCGTGAGCCACTGTGCCTGGCCCTTGGTGTCTTTCTTACCTTTTCCTTGCTCAGCAGTGTTTGGAGAATAACAGGGAGAATCAAAACAGAAAAGTACACTGAGATATTTGGATCTGAAACTATTTACCCAGCAAACATTTATCTCTTAATATGCACAATATTTTGCTTGACTCTGTAAGGTTTTTTGTTTGTTTATTTGTTTGTTTTGTTTACTATTTTTTCCTTTTTTTTGAGTTGGAGTCTCACTCTTGTCGCCCAGGCTGGAGTGCAGTGGCATGCTCACGGCCACTGGGCTTAGACAATCCTTCCACCTCAGCCTTCCAAGTAGCTGGAACTACTGGTGCATGCCACCATGCCCAGCTAATTTTTTCATTTGTTGTCGAGATGAAGTCTCACCAAGTTGCCCAGGCAGGTCTTGGACCCCGGACTCAGGCAATCTTCTTGCCTTGGCCTCCCAAAATGCTGGGATTATAGGCTGAGCCACCACACCCGACCAACTCTGCAAGATCTTTTTTTTTTTTTTTTGAGTTGGAGTCTCACTCTGTCGCCCAGACTGGAGTGCAGCGGCCGCTCCCGGCCACCGCAGCCTCGACCTGCTGGGCTCCGGCGATCCTTCCGCCTCCGCCTTCCAAGTAGCTGGAACTACAGGCGTGTGCTACCATGCCCAGCTAATTTTTTGATTTATTGTAGAGATGAGGTCTTGCCTCCCCAGGCGGGTCTCTGCAAGATCTTAAAGGCACCTCAGCTTCAGCAGGATGCGTGGGAATAGAAGCCATCTACATCCAAAGCCGAGATTCCTTACTGAAACCTCTAGGGCCAGGATCAGGCTGGTTCCCGCCTTGCCAGACTTACCTTATGGTCTCTGCCCCTTGCTCTCTGTGCTTCACTGTCCTTTGTTCCTTCTGAAACATGCCCGGTTCTCCCATCTCAGGGCTTTGCTCTTCCCTCTGCCTGGAATGCTCTTCCTGTAGACTCTCCCCCTTCTTTCTCCAGCATCCTGCCCTAGAGAGGTCTTTCCTGGCCCCCCTCATGCAGTTGGCCACCTCTAGTTGCTCCTGTGACAGTTCCCTTTCCTCCCCTTTTTTTTTTTTTTTTGTGTTGGAGTATCACTCTGTCATCCAGGCTGGAGGCAGTGTCACGCTCCCGGCCACTGCAGCCTCAACCTGCTGAGCTCCGGCGATCCTTCTGCCTCAGCCTTCCAAGTAGCTGGAATTATAGACGCGCGCTACCACGCCCGGCTAATTTTTTTTTTTTTTTAATTTATTGTAGAGATGAGGTCTCGCCAAGTTGCCCAGGCGGGTCTCAAACCTGCGGGCTCAGGCAATCCACTCACCTCAGCCTCCCAAAGTGTGGGATTACAGGCTGAGCCACTGATCCCAGCCCTTTATAGGCATCACTTCTGAGGTCATCTCCTTTACTTCCTTGGCTGCTGTTTCATTGGCTGTCTCCTAACTTGAGGTGAGCTCCCAGAGGGCAGGGGCCTTGTCAGTCTTGCTCACCTCTCTGTGCCCAGT
>CAUYQG010077803.1:0-18431 GCA_963574415.1 Tarsius wallacei | reverse complement strand
TAGTTCTGGCTACTTGGAAGGTTGAGGTGGAAGGATCGCCGGAGCCCAGCAGGTGGAGGCTGTGGTGGCTGTGACAGTGCCACTACACTCCAGCCTGGGCAACGGAGTGAGACTTCAACTCAAAAAAATAAATAAATAAATGAAAATAAAAACACAACATATCAAACATTGTGGCATGGGTGCAAGACACTGCTGAAAGGAAAATTAATAGCATCAAACATCTAAATTGTAAAAAGCATATCTAAGTTTCATCTTAACTAAAAAAAAAATAATAATACAAATTAAACCCAAAACAAACAGAAAGAAGGGAATAATAAAATTGAAAGAAAAAAATCAATAAGGAAAATAAAAATCTGGTTCTTGGCAACAAGTCAATAAAGCTGACAAACTTCTAGGTATTCTGAATGAAAGAAAAAAGGAAAAGACACAAAATGCCAATATCAGGCACAAAAAGGGGACCATCACAACAGACTCTATCAATATTACAAAGATAATGAGAGAAGCCATAAACTAGATATTTAACCATTCCTACAGAACAAAACAAACAAACAAACAAATCTCTTTATTCCCACTGAAAAATCTGTTCACGAAAATTTATAGTGGCTTTATAGTTTAAAAAATCTGGAAGCAACCTAACTATTATTCATCTGGTGAATAGATAAAGAAACAGTGGTACATCCATATAATAGAACAGGTTTAAATTTGGGCTAAGTACAATTTATGAACCAATGCAAAAGACCACAAGATCCATCATTTAACATTATAGTATTGTTACCGAATTGTTATGGCTCCTCTTAAACTCAATTTTCCTCAAATTCCATTTCCTGACCAAACTCCTTATTCAGCATTAGCATATGGCCATGACAATGAACTCCATGACAGAAATGCAGTCAGATGATGGTTCTCACATCTCTTGCATCAACCCTTTGTTTGCCAAGTATCACGATTCATTCATATTAGCCTCACAGAAACTTAAGTTTCTTTAATACCAAACCTACAGACTTTAGAATACTGAAGGAGAACAAATCATCTAGTTTGGGGATAAGAAAATTGTCACAAATAAAGTTGTTTTATAAGCACAAAAAAGTTATAAACATAAAAAAGTAACCAGCACAAACCTCTGTAATTATTATTTTTTTAACAAAGAAGAAATGGAAGCATAGGTGTGAAGGTATGAAGAAGAAAAAAATAAAATAAAAGGGGGAGTTTGTAGTGTCACATAAAAATCTCAATTTAAGGCTAATATTGACTGAGGTCCTCCTGTGAATCTGGCACCTTACCATCATTTTATTCCAGCTTTCCAAGAATCCTGTGAGGCAGACAATAACTCCCCATTTATAGATGAGGAGAATTAAGTTTGGGTTGATAAATGAGTTGACCAATGCTCTATCACTAGTAAGTGAAGGAGCTAAGATTTGTACTCAGAATGAGCAGTTGTATAGTTTTTCTCAAGCGTCACTTTCAGGAGTAAAAATCATAAACTATCAACATAAAAGTATTATTTAGGGGAAGAAGGGATCTTTAAAGAAAGTATTTCAATTCTTTGGAATAAGTAAAGTCTTTTCAGTCTCCGTTCTACATGTGCTCAATAAAGGTGGAAAGCCAAAAATAAAATCTTTGTCTCGTGGCGGTTGTTTCATTCTGGAAATGGAGAATGCCCTTATAAAGAAATTAGCAGTAACCAAGTTATACTGCCATTTATTTTTTTTCTTCTCAAAAAAGAAACCCAAAAGCTACTTCCTATGGCTATCTCTACCTTTAAGCATCTGTTAATTTTCATCTAGTAAAGGGATCATTTAGTTTAATTTCATTATTGAATTCGGTGTTAGATCACAGAATATAAACCAACAAGGATGTACTCCATGGACGGCGTTACAATGTTATCTGAAGACAAAAACTGCCTAGGAAGAGTAGGAGGAGGAAGAGATCAAGAGAGGTTGTCAATGGGAACAAACATACAATTAGATAGAAGAAATGAGTTCTAGTATTAGATAACCCAGAGGATGACAATAGTTCACAACAGTTTATTGTGTATTTCAAATTATCTATAAGAGAAGATTTGGAATGTTTCCAACACAAAGAGATAATACATTTTTGAGGTAATAGATATTCTAATTACCCTGATTTGATCATTATACATTGCATTCATGTATCAAAATATCACATGTACCCCATAAATATGAGTAATTATTAATAATAAAAAAGTAAGATTTTTATATTACTTCCATTATATAATTTCCATTATAGTCCCTTTTTTTCACCCTCACAAAAATAAACAGGCTTTAAATAATTATGCAGAAAGCTGTTCATAAGTGAATGTGCTAATTATTGATAATCTATCTACTTTTCAAATAGCTGAGTAGGTTTTCAGAAAGAAGTAATTTAATAATCATAAAATATGTAGAAGAATAAAAAGGTTACTTCAATTATAATGATATTTTTCTCTTTAACAGAAAGTTAAACTATGGTAATAGAAAATAAAATCATTTTTTGCTTTTAATCCATGGACATTTGATTCAAGAAATATTATGATTGTAGGTTTACTAATCCACCTCACAAGTTTTACAAAGAAAACATGTTTAAGATTATAAATCAGGCCAAGCGCGGTGGCTCATGCTTGTAATCCTAGTGTTTTGGGAGGTGGAGGCGAGCGGATTGCTTGAGTCCAGGGGTTCAAGACCAGCCTGAGCAACTTGGCGAGACCTCATGTCTACAATAAATCAAATATTAGCCAGGCATGATAACGGCGCACGTCTGTGGTTCCAGGTACTTGGAAGGCTGAGGTGGAAGGATTGCCTGAGTCCAGCAAGTCAAGGCTGCTGTGGCCGTGAGCATGCCACTACCCTCCAGCCTGAGTGACAGTGAGACTGTCAAAAAACACAAGCAAACAAAAAAAACTATAAATCGTGATAGAAACAGTCACAATCACCTTGATGCAGTCTTAGAACGCAAGGAAAAAGATTTATATATTAACTGACTTCTATGGTCCTGTGACATTATTATGTGACCTTAGGTAGCAAATCGATTTACTTATTTTGGAAGAGAAATAATAAGAATCCATTGCTATTACCACTTCAAATAAATATTGCAAAATTATATGAGATAATACACAAAAATATTTTGAATGGTGGAAATTCTGCAGAAATTCAAAGTATTGTCCCAAGCAATTCAAAATGTACAAGGAATATATGAGTACTCCCGTTCCTCCACATTCTCTGTGACGTTTGGTCTTGTTACTATTTGTATTTTACTATTTTGGTAGGTGTGTAGGGGATATATAATTGTGGTTTTAATTTATATTTCCCTAATGAGTGATGATATTGGACATCTTTTCCTGTGCTTGTTTGCCTTCTGTATAACACCGGTAAAACGTTTCAGATACTAGTTTTTTGTTTGATATAGGGTTTACAATTATTTTCTCTCTGTCTGCAGCAGGTTTTTTCATCCTCTCAACAGAGTCTTTCACAGAACAAGGTTTTTAATTTTGATCAAGTCCAATATACTCAGTTTTTCTTTTGTGAATCATGCTTTTGGTTTAATATTAGAACTATTTACCTATTTACCTCGGTCTAGACCCCGAAGATTTTTTTCACTTTAAATGTTTTATAGTTTTACATCTTATAGTTAAGTCCATGATCAATTCACAGTTAATAAATTTGAAATGTGTATAAGGTGTGAGAAGTCAGTTGAGGTTCATTTATTTTGGTTTGTGGACATCCAATTGCTTCAGTATCATTTGCTGAAAGCCTATCTTTTTTTCTCATAAAATTGCTTTTGAACTTTTGTCAAAAATCAATTTTCATGAGTATATTTTCAAATTCTCTATTCTGTTCCATTGACCTATGTGTCTGTCCCACTGCTGATCTTGATACCTATAATAAGTCTTAAAATCAGTAGACTGATATTTCCTACTTTATTCTTCTTTTTAAAATGTTTTTAGCTATTTAATGTTGACATTTTGGAATAATCTCAATATTTACAAGAAACTTTGCCAGAATTTTGTAAGAATTGTGTAAAATTTGTATGTCAGTTTGGAAAGACCTGACACCTTTACTATGTTGAGTCTTAATCTATAAAAATTGCATTTATCACCATTAATTTGTATTTTCTGTAAACCCTTGATCAGCATTGTGTGGTTTTTAGCACACAAAGTCTATGAATTTTGTTAGATTTACATCTAAGTATTTACTTATTAAAAATTTTGACCACTATAAGTGACATTATGTTTTTAATTTTGATATCCAGATGATAGAGAAATACAATAGAATTCTATATGTTTATCTTGTATCTTGTGACTTGGCTGAACTCATTTATTGGTTCTAGGGATGTTTTTGTAGGTCTCTTTGGGTTTTCTACATAGACAATCATTCCATCTGAAAATAGTGACAGTTTGATTTCTTTCTTCCTAGTCTGTATGTCTTATTGCATTTGGGAACCTTCCAGCACGATGTTGAATAAAAGGAGTAAGACTTGTTTCCGATGGTAGGGAAAAAGCCTTCAGTCTCTAACCATTAAGTATAACGTTAGCTGAAATTTTCTTGCAGGGGGATACGTGTTTTTTACCAAGTTGAAGAAATTTTTCTCTATTGCTGTTTTTATAAGAAGTTCATCATCTGAGTGAGTATTGAATTTTGTTAAATGCTTTATCTGAATCGATTGATAGGATCATGTGATTGTTTCCTTTTTTAGTCTAATGATATGATCAAATACACTGGTTGATTTTCAAATAGTGAATCGCCCTTGCATTTCTGGAATAAACTCCACTTTGATCATGATGTATAATTCTTTTGATATATCATTGAATTATATTTGCTAACATTTAATTAATAATATTTCCATCTATATTCATGAGTTATATTTCTTTTTTGTATTGTCTTTGATTTTGGTGTCAAGACAATATTAGCTTCATAAAAAGAATTGGGAAATGTTGTCCCCTACCCTACTTTCCGGAAAAGATTGTGTAGAATTGGTGTTAATTCTTCTTTAAACGTTTGGTAGAATTCTCTAATGAAATCATCTGGGCCTAGATATTTCTTCTTCTTGGGGGCTTTTAAATTATAAATTTAAGTTCCTTAATAGCTATAGTCGTTTTTGTTTGTTTGTTTGTTTTTTAGGAATTGGCCCACTTTATCTAAGTTGACAAATTCAGGTGTGCAGAGTTGTTCATATGTGGGGAGGGATGCCTCATTACCACCTAGAGCAGGGATGTAAATCTGGGCTTCTACTTGGCCTTCTTTGACATCACCTTGGTGAGGGCATTTATACATCTCATTACACCCTCACAAGTGTGACACTCTTGGCTTCCTATTTGGGTTTTGCTGATATGGATGAGGTGGGGTCACCTATGGTGGTTGGCTGGAATAGAAAGGTTATTGTTTGAAAGTTTCTGTCGCTGAGGTTAGTGGATTGCCTGAGCCCGCGGGTTCGAGACCTGCCTGGGCAACTTGGCAAGACCTCATCTCTACAATAAATCAAAAAATTAGCTGGGTGTGGTAGTGCACGCCTGTAGTTCCAGCTACTTGGAAGGCTGAGGCGGAAGGACCGCTGGAGCCCAGCAGGTCGAGGCTGCAGTGGCCGGGAGCGGCCACTGCACTCCAGTCTGGGCCACGGAGTGAGACTCCAACTCAATTATAAAAAAAAAAGTTTCTGTCATTTTTGGCTGCTCTTTTCCTGCTTATTTGACTAGAGAGATCAGACTCTTCTTGTTGTTTGCTATTATAGTTTTTGTACTGTTTTGGTTTGGTTTGATTTTTTTTGACTTTGTTTTGTTTTCTGTCTGTGTTTGTTGGCCTTTCCAGGATGCTAGTTTTCCAGGTTTAATGATTCACTACCATGTTGTTTTTCAGATTCCGAAGACACTAGCTAGTATGTTTATTTTCTCCACTTTTCAGATTTTTCTTATGTAAGTTTTATGCCTAGTGTACTTAGTTATCCTTAGTGGGATGAATAAAGAGAAAAAGTGCCTATCTCACCTCCCAGAAATATAAGTCATCCAGAATTTAGTTTTAAAGCAACTGATAAAAACGAATCCATAGTTCATTAATAAGTTTAATAAAACTGTCAGTCTTTAACTATGAAACAAATTATTTTTTGTGAGATTTTTCTCTGATGGACCACTTTGCCATTCCCCATCAAAAAAGAGGCCAGGTGAGACACAGAGGGCATAGAAGAAAACAGAAAAAAAGAAAGACTTTCTGCATCCCAGTCCTAACAACTTTTGCTCCACACCCAGGGCAAGTGCAGGACCCCAAAGTACCAAATTTGGCATATCCTAGGACTGAATACAACATTAATCTACCTGATATTTATATATAAAACACACCTATATACTGACTTGAAAGTAAGCACCTGCTTTTTAAGGTGCTCTTATGTTAAACACAACAAAGAAAATTCAAGTACGAAAACATAGCTTCTCATAAAACTTGCATCCAAATGACTATGATAACAGTCAGTTTCTGAAGAATAACATAGAATAGGCCATAGTGCTAGGAGAGAATTTGAACACATTATTCAAACAAGGCACAAATGTTTATATGTAGAATGCTAAGTTTTTCTCTTATGGCTTTCTTGCTTCGCATAACCAAACCTACCAGCTACAAGATCACACTCAAGTGGATTCATTTTTTTGTTTGTTTGTTTTTTTTTGAGTTGGAGTCTCACTCTGTTGCCCAGACTGGAGTGCAGTGGCCGCTCCCGGCCACTGCAGCCTCGACCTGCTGGGCTCTGGCGATCCTTCTGCCTCAGCCTTCCAAGTAGCCGGAATTACAGGCACGCGCTACCATGCCCGGCTGATTTTTTGATTTATTGTGGAGATGAGGTCTCGCCAAGTTGCCCGGGCGGGTCTTGAAACCACGGCTTCAGGCAATCCACTCACCTCAGCCTCCCAGAGCATGGGATCAAGTGGATTCTTAAGCTAACTTTGAATCATTTGTTCTCCCTCAGGCCATTCAGATGGCTAAGAATTCTAACCTCCTGGTCCTCCCTCAGAAGATGGTCCTAAGTAGCCGTGTGGATCTGAGTCTCAGACTTACTCTACCACCCTCCTGTGTTAGCATAAGGATTTGTCTCCTGCCATCTTTGACCAGGTCTTCTAGAATGATGACTTCTAACATCCTGGATTCTGAAAATTAGATAACCTTTCCAGCCATTGTGTCTCATCTAGCTGACATCATCAATCAATCCATCATACCTGAATTTGTAAAAAACACATTTGGATATAGTGTTTACATGCTAAACATATGCTCAATAAGGGTAAATAAAATATATAGAAATAAATGTTATAGAGCTTCTTTCATCATCCTTCAATAGAAAGACCTATAGAACGTAAGAAATTTGAGAATACTGGTCTTCATATCAACTGTGGACAGGGTCTGGAAATAGTCATAACCCAAGTACTATTGAAAACATAAATGTGTATTAAGACTAGGACTCTTGGCTGGACACCAGGAGGGAGGATCATTTGAGGCCAGGAGTTACAGACCAGCCTGTGCAACATAGCAAGACCTCATCTCTACCCCCCAAAAAGAAAGAAAAAAAAGAAAAGGAAAGAAAAACAAAGACTGAGACTTTCACTACAAAAAGTTAGAGGAAAGAATGTGACTTCCATGTCAGCAAAGAAAAATTATCTTTCTGCCACAAAATAACATCTTTCTAAGAAACTCAGATTTCCTCTGAAATAATTCACCCTTAATTCTTATTCAGGAGGTAGCATAATAATACGTGTCTAATTCATTTTAACTACACCAAACCTTTGTTTTTTTCTTCCTCTAACTTTATTTATTAATTTTCTTTACTTCATTCTCTCTATATTCACATCATTACTTTCACTGAGATTTTGGTTCAGCTTCCCCTGCAACCCAACAGAGGCAAAAATTATATGGAGGAAAATTTAACATTTCACAATCTACAGCTTGCTACTTCTGGGCACCAATGTACATTCAACTGAGACATGGTTGTTTTAGAAGTTTCTCAGCATAATAGACTCTTGGACTTGAATTATAAAGCCGAACAGCGGTGCTAAATCAAATGAAATTGTGAAGAAATGTCTGCTTCACAGCTACGTGTAGAACTCTAACCAAAAGCTATATTCTAACAAGTCAAAGACAGAGTCTACAACTTTCTCCTGCTTTTGGACGTAATCTATTCACTAAACCCAGGAAATAGAAATTTAAAATGAAGCCATTGATTTCCAGAAAGTGGAATAATCTAACAAACCTCCAAAGTCTAGGATTTTGTTCTTTAAAAATGAAGCCAACTTCTGCTTATAGCAATGGAGATCACTTTATTTTAGGCCAATTTCCTGCAGAAAACAACTATAAAAGCTGAACAAAATGAAAATAAACATAAAATAAAGAATGAACAGATGAAAAACCCATCTGTTTGAGGTCATGAGAGAGTCATTAAAGAGGACTTTCAGGGCCAATCATTTAAGAGAAAGAAAGTCGCTCTAGAAAGGCTTACCTACAAGGCAGCTACTAAAAGGTTTAGAAGTTGAATGGAATATTTAAAACTTGCCCTAAGAAGGGCAACAAAAATTTGAGTTTAGAGTCTTCCGGAGATGAATATCCTTGAGTAAAGAATAAGAGACAACCCCTTCAGGTCCCACTGTGGGAGCTTTTCTATCCTCTCAATAAATTCTGCTTTCTCACTGAAAGAAAAAGAGAGAGAGAGAGAGAGAGAGAGAAAAGGAAGGAAGGAAGGAAGGGAGGGAGGAAGGAAGGGAGGGAGGAAGGGAGGGAGGAAGGAAAAGGAAAAAGATTTAGGATATGATCAAGACTCCACAGGTCTTCACCTTAGGAGTACATGTAAATAGAAAGTAGATCTGCCCTTATAAGGGTTTAACAAAAGTTTTAGGTCAACTCAATCACTTAAAGGATTACCTGCAGTCCAGAAGCAAATCTAAGTACTACCTGGAAGAAAAAAAAAGCATTCATTTAAGCCTCAACATACCTTACAAGTTTTCAACTACCATATATGTCATTCAATAAAAAATAAAGAGTATATTAAAAAGATTTGATCAAATAACAAGAGGGGAAAAACAGACAATACAAGAATACTCACGAGAAATACAGTTATTGCACTGATCTGATAGAAACTTAAAAATAATTGTGATTAAAATATTAAAATTCAACAAAGAGCTAAAACCATAAAAACAAAGAAAATTCAAGAACTGAAATGAAGAACTTTATAGATGAATATAAAACAAAGACATACAGGGCTGAAGAAAAAATTATTGACTTAAGATGGGTCAAAAGTAACTGAACCAGATCGGGTGGGGTGACTCATGTCTGTAATCCCAGCAATTTCGGAGGTGGAGGCGAGAGGATTGCCTGAGCCCAGGAGTTTGAGACCAGCCTGGACAACTTGGCAAGACCTCTTTTCTACAATAAACCAAAAAGATTAGCGAGGCATCGTGGGGTGTCCCTATTAGTTTTAGCTAAGAAAGAAGGCAAAGGCAGAAGGATCGCCTGAGCACAGCAGGTTGAGGATGTTGTAGTCGTGAATGTGCCACTGTACTCCAGTCTGGGTGATAAAGACTCAAAATAATAATAATAATAAACCAAAAGAGGGAGAAAAAGGCAGAAAATAAAAGAGCACACAGAATTTGTGGTATAGGCACAATGAAAAGATCTCAAATGTATGCAACTGAAATTTCAATAGGACAATGAAAAAAATGAAGCATAAGAAATACTTAAAAAGATAATTACTAAAGATTTTTCCAAATTGATAAACTACTGTATGTCACTAATCCAAGAAATGCTGTGAACTTTAAGAAGAATCAACACAAAGAAAACCATAATTAGATATATGATAGTAAAATTGTGAAAATCAAAATCAAAGGGAAAAAATCTCTAAAAAGATAGAGAAAAAAGTATATTAATTTCAAAGGAAGGACATTAAGACAGCTACGAGCTGACTTCTCAATTAAAACAATGGAAGCCAGAAGACAGTAGAAAGATATCTTTAGAAGAGGTAAGGATAGGGACCAACCTATAATTACATATCAGTTTTAAGTATACTTATAAAAGTGACAAAATAAAGACATTTCTACACAAAAACTGAATGTATCAGCAGTAGGTAAAATATTAAAGAGTATTCAGGCAACCCTCTCAAGTTCCCTCCTGCTGTGGGACCTTTTCTGTCCTCTCAATAAATCCTGCTTTCAAAAAAAAATAGAGTATTCAAGAAGAAGAAAATTTGTATTAGAAGCAATTTAGATATGCAGAAAAAAATGAGTACAAAAAAGAGTGACTATATGGATAAATTCATGTGAATATTAACTGTATAGAACAATAATACTAATGTCTTTTACATTTTTAAATATGTAGAAAATTGTGATATAGAAGAACATAAATTAGACTGTGGATAAATGAAGTTTAAAAAAATGTCCTATAGCTTTTGCATTGAGTTGGTAGTGATAAAAATAGTAATTTATATTAGACTTAAACTTCAAGGAGGCATTTTGTAAATAAGGTAAGCACTAACATAATAATAAAAGAATGTGTATCTGGCCAGCTAATATAATAAAGAAATCAAAAAATAAATAATACTGAGTGCTTCAAAATTACTGAAAAAAAAAGAAAAATTATACAATGAAATGGATTAACTAGAAAACAGACGGCACAGTGGTAGATTTTTAAACCAAATATCTCAATATTAACATTAAATGTAAATGGACTAAGTACTCCAATTAAATAAAAAACATTTCTAGGCTGTATTTTAAAAATAATTATATACCATATACAAGAAAACCACTTTAAATATAAGAATTTACAAAAATTGAAAAAAATAGGAAATATATACTATAAAATATTTATTAAAGTATAATAGACTGTAAGGCAAGTCAATCCATGAGAAAGATATAACATTTAATATCTTCCTGAGCTTGATAAATGAATTCAGTAAAGTCTCAGGTTACATAATCAACACACACAAACCAGTAGCAAGTTGAGAGTCAAGTCAAGGACTCAATCCCATTTATAATAGCTGCCAAAAACATAAAATACTTCCAAGTAGCTGGAACTACAGGCACGCACTACCACACGCGGCTAATTTTTTTAAAATTTTTACTGTAGAGATGAGGTCTCGCCAAGTTGCCCAGGCAGGTCTCGAACCCGTGGGCTCAGGCAGTCCACTCACCTCAGCCTCCCAAACCGCGAGATTACAGGCTGAGCCAACCGAGCCCAGCTACTTAAGAATATATTTAATCAAAGATGTGAGAGATCTTTACAAGTAGAACTACAAAATACTGATGATAAAAATTAGAGAGGACACAAACAAATAGAAACATCACGTGCTCATGGACTGAGAGGATCAACATTGTTAAAATGACAAAAAAAAATGACCATACTACCCAGAGTAATCTACAGATTCAACGTGATCCCTATCAAACTACCAATATCATTTTTCACAGAATTAGAAAAAAAAAATTCTAAATTCCATATGGAACCAAAATAGAGCCCAAATAGCCAAAGCAATTCTAAGCAAAAGGAACAAAGCTGGAGACATCACATTATCTGACTTCAAATTATGCTACAAGGCCATAGTAGCCAAAACATCATGGTACCAGTACAAGGGCAGACACATGGACTAATGGAACAAAATATTGAATTCAAATGTAAGCACAAATATCTACAACTGACTGATCTTTGAAAAAGCAGACAAAAACATATACTGGTGAAAGGGTATCCTATTAAACAAATGGTGCTGGGAAAATTGGGTAGCCACATGTAGAAGAATGAAACTTAATCCTTATCTCTCACCATATATAAAAATTGACTCAAGATGTATTACATACTTAAATATAAGACTTGATGCCATAAAAATCCTAGAAGAAAACCTACGAAACACTCCTTTGGATACTGGCCTAAGCAAAGAATTTATGGCTAAGACCCCAAAGCAAATGGAACAAAAATAAAAATAAATAAGTGTGACTTAATTAAACTAAAAAGCTTCTGCACGGCAAAAGAAATACTCAATAGAGCAAGTAGGCAACCTACAGAATTGGAGAAAATATTCACAAACTATACATTTAACAAAGACAAATATCCAGAATCTACAAATAACTAACAAATCGGCAAGAAAAAAAAAATCAAATAACTCCATTAAAAAATGGACAAACCACGCGAACAAACATCTCTCAAAAAAAGTAATACAAATGGCCAACAAACATGAAAAAATGCTCAATCTAATCATCTGGAAAATGCAAATTAAAAACACAATGAGATATCATCTTATATTATTCAGAATGGCCACTATTAAAATACCAAAAAACAGTAGATGTTGGCATAAAAGCAGTGGAAAGGAAAAGTTTGTAAACTGTTGTGGGGATACAAATCAGTACAATCTTTATGGAAATCGGTATGAAGATTTCTCAAAGAACAAAAAGTAGATCTACCACTCAATCCAGCAATCCCACTGCTTGGTAACTGATCAAATGAGAAGGAATTCTTATACAAAAAAGACACTGCACTTGCATGTTTATCGCAGCACATTCACAATTGCAAAGATGTGGAATCAGCTCAAATGCTCATCAACTGCTCAGTGGATAAAGAAAATGTGATATATATATATATAAAATCAAATAGTATATATATTTATATATATTCCATATATAAACAGAATACTATTCAGTCATAAAAAATAATGAAATAATGTCTGCAGAAATGTGAATGACATTGGAGACCTATCCTAAGTGAAGTAATAAAGGAATAACAAAGGAATGAAAAACCAAATACCACATTTGTTACTAAATGGGCAGGAGTTAAGTTAAGGTTTTGCAAAGGCATACAGAGTGGTATAATGAATGTTGGAGATTCAAAAGGGGAGGAGAGTGGAAAGCGGATGAAGGATGAAAAATCACTTACTGGGTACAGTGTGCACAAGTGAGGGGTGACCTGTACACTTAAAGCCTAGGCTTCTTCTCCACTGTACAATGCACCTATATACTAAAAAACCATTTGTTCCCCTGAGTTATTGAAAATAAATGAATAAAATTTGTACATAGACAATAACTAGTTTCAAATTATATGAAGGAAATTTTTCAGAAGAAAAATAGGTTTATAGAAATTCAAAGTTTTAGTAGGAGACTTCCTCATGTATACCTTAGTAACTGATAGACCAGGCAGACAAAAATAAAGACACAAAAGACAACAAAAATATCATTACAAATTTGATATAGTTGATATGTACAAAAGATTACAACAAAAAACTATATGATAATAATCTCTCCAAGTATATCATTTAAAAATTGAACACATATTTGTGTGTGTGTGTGTGTGTGTGTGTGTGTGTGTGTGTGTGTGTGGTTTTAAAGATTTGGAATTGTAAAGTATATTTTCTGACCCTAATGAAATTAAGCTAAAAATGGGTAAGAAAAATAACTAGAAACATTATGGACTTAGAACATAGACTGTATTTTTAAAATAATATCATAAGCCAAAGAAAAATTATAAGGAGAATTAGAAAATTTTTTGAATTAAATAGTAATGAAAATACAATGTATCAGTACATGTAAGATTTGGATAAAGCCATGCTTAGAAAGAAATTTATATCCTTTTAAACATACATGAAGCCGGGCTTGGTGGCTCAGTCTGTAATCTCGCGCTTTGGGAGGCTGAGGTGAGTGGATTGCCTGAGCCCGCGGGTTCGAGACCTGCCTGGGCAACTTGGCGAGACCTCATCTCTACAATAAATCAAAAAATTAGCCGGGCTTGGTAGCGCACGCCTGTAGTTCCAGCTACTTGAAAGGCTGAGGCGGAAGGATCGTCGGAGTCCAGCAGGTCGAGGCTGCGATGGCCGGAAAGCGTGCCACTGCACTCCAGTCTGGGCAACAGAGTGAGACCCCAACTCAAAAAAAATAAAAAAATTAAATAAATAAAAAAATAAATAAACATACATGAGACAAAATACAGGCCAAAAATAAATAATTAAGCAACAATCTCAAGACATTAGGAAACAAAGAGCAAATTAGATGCAAAGAAAGTAAAATAGGAAAAAATAAAAAAAGAGTATTGATTGATACAACTGAAACAGACATACTATAAAGAGATAATAGGGAAAAGATTTTTTTTAAAAAAACTAATATAGCTGAAAAACATTTGATAATACTGATTATGAAAAAGACAAAGAAAGATATCAATAATGAAAAATAAGACATTATTACGGTCCTATAAATATTAAAACAGTAATAAGGAGATATTTTGAACAGTTGTTTGCCAATGCACTTGAATTTAGATAAAATAAACTAATTCCTAGCAAAAACACAAGCTAACAAAACTGACACAAGACAACTTGTGCCATTCATAGAAATATGATATAATACTATATGAAAAAACTGAATTTGAAATTTTAAAAGTTGGCATAGAAAAATTTATAACTTTATTGACTCTACTGGTAAGTTTTCCCAAACATGTAAGGAAAAAAAATATCAATCTTATACAAATACTTCCAGGAAACAGAAAAATCTTGGAACATTTTCCAACTGTTCTTTTGAGGCTAGTTAATCCCATACAAAACCTAAAAAGAACTTTAAAAGAAAAATCAAAGACCAATGAATGTCAGAAACACATATGGAAAAACACTAAAAATGCTGTTGACTAAGTCCATTAACACGGAAAAAAAGATAATACATCACAACCTGGCTGGTTTATTCCAAGAATGGAAAATTGATTTAACATGTAAAATCAATTAATATAATTCATCACATAAAGTGATTAAAAAGGAAAATTTATCTCGTAAAATGTAAAAAAAAGACATTCGATAAATTCAACATTTATTCATGATAAAAATTCTTAGCATGAAAAAAACTTTGTGATAAGAGGTATAAAAACATCTCATCAAACATTATTCTAAATGATAAAATATTGAATTGTTTCTAAAGTCAGGAATAAAACAAAGATGCCAGTATAATTTATATTTGAGGTATACTGGAGGTCGTAGTCAGTGCAATAAGGTAAGAAAAAGTCATAAAATATATCAGCATCTTAACAGAAGAAAAAATAGAAGTCTAGTCCCCAAAAGAAATAAGGGTGTTGCTTCCAGAAGAGAAAGACTTATGAGAATGAAAATAACAGCAGATATCTACAATATTTTTCTCATTAAAATTCCCAGCTCTTATGTATTATTAAATATAGTTATTCTGTTTTTAGCTGACAACTAGCTAGTGTCGAGATGGTGATGTACCACAGATGAGGAAAAGCAATGAACAGGACAGAATCTATTGTCCCTTAGCTGTGGGACCTTAGGCAAGTCATATAACAAGTCTAGGATTCAGATCTTTCATCCGCAAAATGTGGGTGACAAAAGTGCTTGCTTCCTCTGTCTGTATGAACATTAAATAATATTAATAATAAAATGAAGACCCAAAGATACAGTGGAAATTGTCCAATTTTATGCTTAGGTTCAACAAAGTATGGACAGTCATTCAGAAATATCATCGGACACAAAAAGTATAATCTAATAGACTGAGTGAGGAAATCCAAGGCTTGTTTGTTTCAATTTTTTTTTTTTTTTTGGTCTGCTCTGTATAGCATTTCTTCTTTCTGGGTGTGGAGCAGGACTCTCTCTGGAATGTGGGTCTCATGGCCTACAATTAAACAAGATAAGCCAGACCGGGTAAGTTCTTTATGTAGTCAGTTTTTATATAGGGTTGGAAGGTAATTTTGGGTGGGAGGGAAGACACAGAGTAATATTTTTAGGTTTGATGGCTGGTATGGGGGCGGGGGAAGGGCTCTGGTTTCTATGACCTGTCTGGGAGAAGAGGGATTCTACTTTTTACAACTAGCCTCTGGCAGAATGAGAGGCTAGAAACAGGAGGGCAGCAGAAGGTCAGAGGGAGCTGTTTCTGAGGTCTTCATTTTAAGGTATCATGTTTCAAGCTCCAACATTTCTATAAGAATAATGACAATTAACTTGAAAAGCAACACAAAAATTAGAAGGAATCTAGCAAAGACCGGGGTCCATCCTAAAGTGCTTTGTTCTGAACACTTAGCATATGATATTGCTGCTTAGATGAAAACCTTGAACAATTATAATGCTATAAGAAAGCGATTGGCTGTAATGGAAAACTGTCAGGGGAGGGGGGTAGGACTGGCAGTTGAGGGAAACTGCTAGGGGAGGGAGGGGCACACCTCATCAACAAGGGTCCCTGCAAAATCAATGTTTGTGTACCTAACCCTGAAGTGTACCCCACATCTTTAAAATAAATAAAATTAAAATTTAATTAAGCTTCTCTAAAGAGATCTATTGAACCTGGGTACATTACTTCATTTCTTTGAGCCCCTGTAAAGCAAGGGGATTAACCTAGCACTAACTAACCATTTATGAAAGTTCTATTACTGTCTAAATGTATAATGAACAACCATTTCAACATTTCCTAGTAAAATCAAAACTTTTCTTGCAAAACAAAAAAAGCCAGTGGAACCCTTTGAGTAGTGTTTTCTTTTTTTCTTCTTTCTTTATTTTTTTTTTGTGACTCGGAGTCTCACTCTGTCACCCAGGCTGGAGTGTAGTGGGATGCTCACCAAAGCCTTGACCCACTGGGCTCAGGTAATCCTTCTGCCTCAGCCTTCCAAGTAGCTGGAACCACAGGCGTATGCCACCACGACTGGCTAATTTTTTTATTGATTGTATTTTGTTTTTTGGAGGGTTTGTTTTTGGTTTTGGTTTTTTTTGAGTTGGAGTCTGACTCTGTCGCCCAGATTAGAGTGCAGTGGCACACTCCCGGCCTCCGCAGCCTCGACCTGTTGGGCTCAGGTGATCCTTCCGCCTCAGCCTTCCAAGTAGCTGGAACTATAGGAACGCACTGCCACACCCGGCTAATTGTTTGATTTATTGTAGAGATGAGGTCTCACCAAGTTGCCCAGGCTGGTCTCAAACCCATGGGCTCAGGCAATCTTCTTGCCTCGATTTCCCAAGGTGCTGGGATTACAGGCGTGAGCCACTGTGCCCAGCCGTATGGTTCTTATATAACATTCTTGGAGGGAAAAGGGGCCCACGGGAGGAGGGGGGCTGGCTGGCTGGGGACGGGGCCAGGAGTGGGGGCAGGGCCAGGGTCTAGGGCCAGAAAAAAGAACTAAAAAAAAAAAAAATCATTAAAAAAAAATTTTTTTTATTTTAAAGATGTGGGGTACAATTCAGGGCTAGGTATACAAATGTTCATTATGCAGGGACCCTTGTTGATGAGGTGTGCCCCTCCCTCCCCTGGCAGTTTCCCTCAGCTGCCAATTCCTAGTATTAGGAGAGTTGTTCAAGGTTCACCTAAAAAAACCATTCTCGAAGTGGCAAGACTCCAGAGCTAGAGAGGAGATTAGCGGCCACTGTGGTGGGGAGGTGCAGGAGGCAAGGAGGTGGGATTATCAAGGGGCAACATGAAAGATCCTTGTGGGATGAAACCATTTCTTTTTTCTTTTTTCTTTTGAATCCGGGTCTCACTCTGTTGCCCAGGCTAGAGTGTAGTGGCATGATCACGGCTCACCTGCAGGTTCAAACATCTGGGCTCAGGAAATCCTTCTGCCTCTGCTCTCCAAAGTACTGGGATTACAGGCGTGAGCCACCACACCTGGCCAGTTTCCTATCTTGATTGTGGTGGTGAATGCATACCAACACATGATACATGGCACAGAACTAAACACACACTCACAAATGAGTACATGTAAAACTGGGGAATTTTTTTTTTTTAGTTGGAGTCTTACTCTGTCGTCCAGGCTGGAGTGCAATGGCACACTCACGGCCACCCCAGTGTCGACCTGTGGGGCTCAGGTGATCTTTCCACCTCAGTCTTCCAAGTAGCCTGAGCTATAGGCACATGCTACCATGCCCAGGTAATTTTTTTATTTTTATGGTAGAGATGAGGTCTCGTCAAGTTGCCCAGTCTGTTCTCGAACCTGTGGGCTGAGATAGTCCTCTTACCTCGGCCTCCCAAAGTGCTTGGGATTACACGCCCGGTTGAATTTTAATTAATTAATTAATTTTATTTTAAAGATGTGGGGTACAATTCAGGGCTAGGTATACAAATGTTCATTATGCAGGGACCCTTGTTGATGAGGTGTGCCCCTCCCTCCTCTGGCAGTTTCCCTCAACTGCCAATCGCACCCCCTCTTCCTTAGCAATTTCCCACTACCGCCAATTCCTTTCTGTTTTTTTTTTTTTTTTTTTGAGCCAGAGCCTCACTGTGTCGCCCAGACTGGAGTGCAGTGGCCGCTCCCAGCCACCGCAGCCTCGACCTGCTGGGCTCCGGCGATCCTTCCGCCTCAGCCTTCCAAGTGGCTGGAACTACAGGCGCGCTACCCCGCCCGCCTAGTTTTTGATTTATTGTAGAGATGAGGTCTCGCCAACTTGCCCAGGCAGGTCTCGAACCCGCGGGCTCAGGCAATCCACTCACCTCAGCCTCCCAAAGCGCGGGATTACAGGCTGAGCCACCGAGCCTGGCT
>CAUYQG010077801.1:0-10337 GCA_963574415.1 Tarsius wallacei | reverse complement strand
TATAATATTTATAGTAAAATTATCCTGAACTTTAGTAAGCACTACCTCATATAATTGCTCAGTATCGATGACTTTGGTTTGGCAAAAGTCACTTGACAAGATGCATTTAGGGTTAGTTTTTGTGTATGGGAATAGATAAGGGTCCTGTTTGAATCTTCTTCATGTGGTCAGACAGTTTTCCCAGCACCATTTACTGAATAGGTTCTTCTCTCCCCAGGGGTGGGTGGTGGAGGATTTGTCAAAGATGAGTTGGTTGAGAAATTGAGGTTTTGCTTCTGGAATCTCAATTCTATTCCACTGGTTTGTATGCCTGATGTTGTACCAATACCAAGCTGTTTTGATTATTGTAGCTTTATAGTAAAGTTTAAAGTCTGGTAGTGTGATACCTCCTGCTTTGTTATTTTTGCTGAGTATTGTTCTGGCTATTCTTGAAAGTTCTAAAAATCGACCCTCCATATGACCCCGCAATCCCCCTACTGGGAATATACCCTGAAGAACTCAAATCACTCTATAAAAAAGATACCTGCACATGTATATTTATCGCAGCATTGTTCACAATAGCAAGATCATGGAACCAACCATGCTGTCCATCAAAAGAGGACTGGACTTAAAAAATGTGGTACATATACATGATGGAATATTATGCAGCCACAAAAAAGAACAAAATCATGAATTTCACAGCAATCTAGATGGAATTAGAGTTTATAATACTGTACAATCTCTCACAGAAACAAAGATCTGAGTATCACCTGTTATGTTCTCACTCATAAGTGGACCTTGAACATCTATCATAATACTATAAGAAAAAGATTGACAGTGGCAGGAAACTATGGGGAGGGCAGTGAGGGGAAGGGAGGTGGAATTAACGGTAGTCAATATCTGTCTGGGGATGGGGGCAAACAAGGGTATGTACACAATGCATATTTGTATGCTTAACCGTTAACTGTACCTCACAATTTTAAAATAAAAAATATGTATTAGAATAAAAAATGTGGTGCATATTTTTCTACAATATACTTATAGTTACCCAATGGCTACATTTGAAATACTGTGGTACATGTTGTAAGTGAGCAATGAGAGAGTTGCTATGTTTATATCCCTGCACATTCACGGTGTACACTTGTATGTCAATTCATGAAGATGATCTTGAATAACTTAAACTTCAGATTATTTGAAAATATGTTCATTTGAATGTGTTAAACTAAAAATGCCCAATATTGATCTATCACTAATAAAAAATAAATAATTATGAATTTTGAACCTTTAGTTATCATAACAATGATATCTTTTTTTCTGAATGCACATTGCAATAGCTGAATTCTGTAGCAAAATAGATAAGTAAATACAAGAAGTGTTAAGGAGTATGTTATGATCATGGAAAAATGTCTAGTTAAGTACATATCCTGGAGATCACATATTTTCTCTAAATGACTGCTTCTTTTAAAATGACTGAACACTGGAGATGAAGCCTCTTTTACTTATTTATTTCTCTATGTTTACCCTGAGGTAGAAAAAAATAGTTATTTAGAAAGGTTAATATGAAAATGCATGAACTTATTTGAGTATGTGACTGACCACAATAGATTATTTAAAGCATATCTTTCCTGAAATAACATAATACTTACTCTAACTTTAAAAAAATACTATTGCATATCCAATTTCAACTAATTGCTTTATTTTATCTTGTTTTGTGCGCATGAGATATAAATGATTGTTTTGATTTTAAAGGACAGTATTTTCCTCCAACAAATTGTCTAGCATAATAAAAAAGTGATATCTGTTTGCCATTCAGCTAATTCAAAACAATGATGATATCAAAACATTGTACATTTTATGGATACAACCAAGATGCCATACTCCCAACTTAGCAAATATTTTAATGAATTAAATAATAGAGAAACATTTACTCTTAAGTAAAAAAAAAAACACCTCAAATACAGAAGTGATCTTTCAACTAGAGTGCACATCAACTCCTGAATTTAATTTGTATTAATGTAAGCTGACTTAGTATGTTCCAAAATATGTTCATAGCTCAATTATTGATTGAACTTGTTTTAGTAATTTGGAGACGAATCTATTGAGAACAAATTTTTAGAAAAAAAATCTGATACTTTCAAAGGTGTGTAAAGCGGTGAGGCTTTTCTTTCTCTCTCTCTCTCTCTCTTTTAGTTTGTATTATTAAAATACTTTAACTTGATAAAATTGAAGGTGAATTTCAAAAAGTAAATTGAAATTAAAACACCTCCATCGCTGGTTTCTTCAAGCCAATTGAAAAAAAAAAATGAGCTTATAATGAGTGTGTTATAACAACCAGCATAAAGTTATAATTACAAAAACAGTGTTTACACAATTATTAAAAATGTGTTTTATGGCCATGCTTATGCAATTAACACATATTAATATAATACTGTAATCAAAAACCTCTATATGTAGTTAGTAAAAGACCTTGAGTAAATATAAGCCTTTTTCTTTTTGCTTTGTCTCAAATTTCTAGATCACAATTTTCTCCATTCCTATTAATAGTATCTAATGGCATTGTAAAAAATAAATCTTTTAACATTCAATTTCCATGTGGACCCACTTTATTAAGAATAAAATTATACATGTTATCAATAATACAAAACCTGTCACCACTTAATCTCATTTTTGTCCCTTTCTGTTCTTATGAATGCTTCCATATAAGTCATCACAAGAAATACCAATATATTGATATGTTGGTATGGCAATATTACACTGTATCTTGAATTGGAAGGGGTTAGATGGTCAGTATTGATATATAGTTTCTGTAGCCCTCCAAACCATGGAAGAAATGTGAGAATGTTATTCAAAGCTAAAAATGCTCAAAGTCAGAAAATGTAAAGCTCCAAGACAACATGAAAATGGTTTCAAAAGATAGCAGCTTGTGGAAATATTTGTATAAGCTTGTATAGTTCAGAGTTGAAAAGTAGCTGTAATGATGCCATTTCAAAAACACTTTAGAGACATGTTAGGAAGCATTACACCAATTACTTTAATGTTCTGTTATGGTAAAAATCTTGGCAAGTCTTTTAAGTGTTTAACTAGGGAAATATTTGGAAAAGCATCGCTTGATTTATGCTTGTATATACTGCCTCATATAACGAATGGACAGAATTTATTAAGTATTTGAAAACATTTGAGTTTCTATGGTCTCCTTTAAAAATATTTTTCTCAGAATTTGAAAAAATTTGTTTTAAAATCTATTTGTAAAATAGTAAATGAAGAACATAGACAATTGATATTTAATATTGCATTTATTTTCAGCATTTTGTCTATTCTTGAATTAATATTTTATGCAGTTAAGACACAGGCAAACTGTTTTCTTTACATAATCTAAAGGCTGTCTGTTGCAACTTTCAAATGGAAAAGCAGAGGTTTTTTGTTTTTTAGTGAATATTGAACCCATGTATCTTATTTTAGCAGTTGAGAAATAATGTTTCATTAGATGTTAACCAATTTTAAAGAAAATGAGTGGGATTGATTACTCAGAGTCTTACAGAGATGGTCATTCAGCTCATTAACATGGGAAAAATATTCTCAGCACTAAAGATTTTTATCAGCTTTTCTCGATGCTATATAAATATATTATTGAATACCATCAATGTCTATCTTGAAACTCAGTTATTATAATCTACTCTTGTCTTACAATATAGTTAGTTATAGATGATAAAGTGGGTCATTTATGCCTGTATAAGAAAAGTGAAAAGCAAGTAATCTAGTAAACATACAGTTAACTAGAATTTGAGTTAAAAAAAAATTCTTTCTGGAATATTTGCTATCAAAGTAATTCCATAGAAGGAATGGTTGTTACCTACACATGACTGTTAGTATTTTGGATACAGTATTTCTTTAAAATGTTCCTCTATCCTGTTTAACGGCTTATTTGAGCATTCTTTATGGTTAAAAGACATTAACTAAATGGATATTTTACGGCTAAATAGAAACTCTTTTTTTAAACTTATCTTCATATCTCTCCTATTACTTAGCAGTCTTTTTGTTTCTCTCTTTTTAACTTTTCTATCTTCTTATTTCTATTTCAGTTATGTAGTAGTAGATTAGTTTGACATCTGTAAAGGGTAAATAGCCAAAAATAACTTATCGATTTTCGCTCCTCTATATACTTTTTATGGTAGAAAATTATGTCAATAGTATGTGTATAATCACTCTCTAAGTTCTCTTGATGTGTTTAGAGAAAGACATTCAGATTTGGACCTAAAAGTATGACATAAATATTTCCTTCTAATGGATGTATGAAAACATGAGAGAGGCTGTCAGTTTTTAGTGTTTTTTTTTTAATCATGTTTTGGTGATGATATCCTAGACAAGTCAAGTCAATGCATTATATATCATATTTAATACTAAAAGCCCCGTATTTCAATGGAGAAAATTATAAATTTTATTACCATATCCAGTTTACATGATATCAACTTAATAAGGAAAAAAAAGTCTCTTTTGTAGTAAATTTTTGAAGGAAATATCAAATCAATGTGCAAAGCTTGCTCTTAATTTTTTTGTTAAAAAAATTGTCAGAGAAGTTTTGTTTTATAAAGTAGGCTTTGTTATAAATAAACCAGTATTAATAGAAATAACATGAACCAGTATTTGTTTAGTTTGTACCTGACATTGTTACTCTACATACATCGTTTAATCAGTAAAGGAATGAAAATTATTACAACATCCTTTAATAAACATAAAGAAACAGTAGCTTACCGAAATCTGCATAGCTAGTATTTCAGAGTCAGAGATTAAATCAATCATATTCTTTTCCAAAGAATAACTTTTTTACATTCACTATAAAAGCATGATAAGCATCGAATGAACTGCCAGGATGAACTACCATAATTTAGAAATCATGCCCTTTTATTTTTTTGATTGTGATTTTCCAGATAGCTGTCTATGAGGAGTTAGCTGACATTTTCTCACCTCTTTATTGATTATAAGGATTCAAGTGGGTATTGCTGTATAATTATTACCCCCTCTCCTGAGTTTATTTATCCAATGTACCTTTTTATTCTCTCTAAATACTTTTAATACTCATTTAAAATGGAAAAAATACTGTTTTATGCTACAGATGATAATGTAATAAATCATGTGGGTCATATGATTTTGCTTATAGTGTTATCATAATTCAAATAAATAATCAAAACAAAGATTCATTTAGACATATCCTTCTGCTGTAAAAGTTGAAGCTGAGAGTAACTTGGCATAAAGCATAGTGTTTTCAATATATGATAAAATCTGTCGTCCCCTAGGATACTTGTTCATTAACTTCATCTAAGAATTTTAACATAAATTATTTCAGGGACATAGCTGTTGTCTCTGCGAGAAAATTAGGAAGGGTTTCATGGATATTGGTAAACAAAAATGGTAATCAGATACCTACATTTAGATAATTATATGTTCTTCTATTATTCCGAGAAGAAAAACAAATCTAAATATTGTTCATGTAAAAGAAAAATTTGAAAACTAAGTCTAAGTTAACTTGGTTAGTTTCCTCTGTTGAGTATACTCAAGATTTAATTACATTTCTCTCACTTTCTCATTTCAGTTCAGTAGAATACTTTGCAGTCTTCTGCTTTGAACAGAATGGTTTTTCATTGAGGCTTCTGTTAAAGGAGTTTATTTATTTCTACTAAGGCATGGAATATTTCCCTGCACATTTGGCCTTGTTCAGAATTCTGGAAACAGCAACAGGACTAGTCCAAAGTAAAAATGTTAGTCTTAAACTATGGATTGTTGGCTTCTCACATTTTATATTCCTTTTCCAATTTAGCTGATCTCTTTCCCCCAAATTTTAATGGTATGCTCTATTATTATTAACAATATTATCAATGAAAAGCATATGAATCGGCATCTTAGACACATTTTTATGTATTTCAAAGAAAATATTCAATTAAAAATGTAATCTCATAAACAAAGGCTGTGCGATTCATAAATGTAGTTTCTCAGGAAAGAGGACTTTGAAGGATATGAGTCTTTTAGTTGTTCAAGATCCTTTATCATACCTATATTTGCACTGCAGTAAACAGTAAACTGTTATTTCCTTTTAAGAGAAGAAGGGGAATGATAATATGGATTGGCAGGAGGGCTCAGTTATTTCTTCATAACTATCCCCTCTTCTTTCACTTAGGCTATGGCCCAAGTGATAGAGGTTTGTTTTCTAGAGGGTAGTAAGTAAGGAGAAAGATCTTGGAATTCTTGACACTCTACATTGTATATTTCACACCTAGATCTTCCCTCTCTTTTAATTCAATTTTCCTACTGTTAAATCTACATCCTTATTTACTGTTATCCAACGTCAAATTTGGGGATCTTGCATTTGTTTTTATCCTGACCTAGATCCTAGTATACTGTGCTATACAAGTAAACATAGTGTTCAAAAGATGTACAACAGAGGTAGTCTAAAGAGTAGACTAGCATGAGGAATAGGGAAGTCAAGATTTGGGATGGGGAGAAAGAATGCTGTATGAGGATTTTCAATGTGTTCATGTGCACATCACTAGAAACAGAGAGAGAGAGAGAGAGAGAACTGTAAAATTGATGACAATGTTGATGATAATAAAGAAATTAATAAGATTTATAAAGCACTGATTATGTGCTAAGGACCAGGGCACATACTTTATACATATTCTTTCTTTATTTGTGGTAGCAGCTGTATTAAATAATCATTAGTATTTTCTCCATTTTGCTGGGTGTCTTAGTTTGTTTTGTAAGAAAAAATCTGAGACTAAGTAACTCATAAAGAATAGAAATTGAGTTCTCACAGCAGCTCTGGAGGCTGTGGAGTCCAAGATCTTGGTGCTGGCACCTAGTAAAGGCCTTCTTGTGACATACTCACAGGGCAGAGAAACAGGGGAGGGTAAACTCACACCCACAAACCTCTCATAACATTATTAGTTCATTAGGCCCACCTCCCAATACTGTTGCGTTTCATTTTTAATGCATGATTTTTGGAGGGGATACATGCAAATGGTAGCACACAGAAATCAAGGTTTTGGAAATAACTTATATGAAAGTGTAGAGTTAGTAAGACGAAGGAGATATTGAAGCCCAGGTCTGACTCCTGAGTCCTCACCAAAGTCACCAGGCTATACTGGACGCCCTTCTTGAAATATCAGGTTGGACTGTTGGTTTCCCCCTGCAAGGACTGTCAAGTAATAACCTTGATATTTCTGTCTTACTCCATGGACTCTGGTTAGCAGATAAATTTTATTATATTTGCATATTAGAACATAAGAATGCCTATTATTAATACACACTTTGAGTATGTATTAAAAATAATAATTTGCATGTTTCTTTAATCAAGATAAACAAAGATACAGTTTATATTTACTACTTTGTAAGTGAATTCAAATGGATTACATGTTTAAATTCCTGAAATTTAGGCATGAATAATTCACTTTTAGAGCATTGCATTTTCAAAGATAAAGATATACAGTGCTATATGCATTATTCTTTTGCTTATTCCACTGTCTGCATTACTCATTACATATTCCCTCTTGTCATATTCCACATATTTAAATAATAAAAGGAATGAAACTTATTTAGGAAACATGTTCACATTTTACTTGTAAGACCAAAATGAAAATTTAGGAATAAATTTAAAGCTCTTATGGTAAATTAATCTAATTACATTATCTTTTATGCAAGTATTAATATCATTTTCATCTGATAATTAGATGTCATTCATCTAACAACATTGTAAATGAATAGTTCTTCAAGGAGTTATTTTCTCTCCCACAATTCTTAAATTTTAGACTTACTAAAAAAGTGATATAAAGCAGTATTTAATTTTCATTTATCACTAATTTCTATATGCACCTGTTAGAAATAAAACTTTTGAATAGCTCCCATAAAAGTTGAATTAGTAATAGATAGCACTACACTAATGTCTGCAATTTAATATATCTCCTTACTTACATACCAGCATACAACTAGACATTCTGAAATATGCATAATTCAAATTAAGTGGGCAAATTTTCAGAAGAAGCTCTATAAACCCAATAATAGAGCTCAGTTTTTTGTTACTTTCATTACAAAAATAGGACACTGAAAAATTCTTTAAAAAAAAAGAGGTCGGTTTTGTCAAGTATCTATTAAATTAGCAAATATGTTGAAACATTTCCTCCACGATTTTTCTCATTTCATATAAACAGATATCCTCAAGAGAACACAAAAGGAATAGTGAATTCTTCATGATTTTAACTGACTGTATAAAAAATTCTACCACTGTAAATTATGAATGGCATGAAACTGACTAATTTCCATATGTTTATGTACAAATTTAATTTCATGATACCAGTTAGGTGTTATCAAATATATTTGCACAGTTTCATGCAATTATTGGTTGATAAGAACATTTTTCAGACTTAGTATTTACACTGCCACCTAAAGTGTGAGGGGTAATCACTGTGCAATGTGCTGCCTTTTATTCCATTATTCCCGAACAATTAACCTATTTCTCCTGGCTAGAGCTGTCATTTATGAAACAAAATAGCAGTAGATTAATTACGGCCATGAAATGTGCGAATGATGTCACTCACCATGCACCGTCTCTACTCTCTCTGTCACCCACATTCGGATTATGGCCAAATCCTAAGAAAACGGGAAGTCAAACATGTGAAAGCTTTTAAAAAACTTTCAAAAGATACTGTTTGACTTGTTTTCTGAAACTATTCACTAATTTTCTCTGTTGTTCTTTAGATTGAATTCTCCATTTTCATCTTAACTTTCAAGAGCAGTTGTCACTTCATACTAAGAAAAAAAATCCCTTATAGTTCTTTTCAATTCTCGCGGAACAGACTCAAATTCCTATTTCTCTTTGCCATAGGCACAAACTCGCATTCTGCCATCACTGAGAAGACTCCAGAAGTGCCTGTGTTTCTTCAGGAATTACAAGCTGCCTCGACTCTTTCGATAATGTCTCTGTTAAGACAAAACACACCTAAACATCAAAATTTTAGGATGCCACATATTGCACTGGTTAAAATTACATACTCTGGAGTTGGATCTGGGTTCGAAGATACCATGTTTAAGTAATAACTACATAAAGTATATGTTAGGAAGTAACTTACTAATTTTGTCTTAGTTTCTCTGTAAAACAAACCCACTATATTTACTTTATATAATTGTCAGGAGAAATAAATTAAAGGGTGCATATGGATCATCTCATGTAGTGTTTGGTCCATAATCAGTTCGTGACAAATCTTTTAACTTGGAGAAGACAGTGTTATATGCTGTGCATAGATGGGCCTATTACAATTACTTCAGTAACCGTGTCAACATCATTTGGGAGGCTGATAAAAGATGACAAAGTTAGATTAACTTTTTCATACATTTTTGACTGTGAAGATAATTTGTTTACTAAGAAATTTTATTTTGATTATTGTGATTATTATAAAAATTATAATTTATAAGTTACCCTCAAGTTGTGTAATTCATGGCCCTGTAGCAGGTTCATTGAATAGTTCTTAGAAAACATGCAAACACTTTGGGAAAACTAAATGAAGAATGCAAACTTTAAAAACAAAAACTCGAATGCACGCGTGCTAAATAAAATGCTTAAAGACTAAGTGAATGTGGTAGCAACCACAATCTGTAGCAAATCAAGAAGAAATTGTCAACCTAGTTGAGTAGGATGAGTTATAGATGTGTCCCTAGTTAAAAGTTACAGGTCCAGCAAGCCAATAATAAGCACAATTATGAAAATCCAATACTAATTAAAAGTAGCAAAAGCTTACAAAAATAATCTCTAAGTGACATTTAAGAGAAATAAAAATAATGATTTCTCTACCAAACTATCATTTTACTCAGCTTAATAACTCAGTTTAATATCAGCCAGTCCCTGGCACCTTTCTATGCACATTCAGGTGGAAAACATTTAATAAGGTATACATTACATACAAAAATTAAAACTATACTAGAGATTATATTTATTAAAAACTATTAAATAAAATTGATAGCTTTATGTTAAAAATTTTAGAATAAACTGAATTAAAAAATGAAGACATATTTGATGCTCAGTTTTAAAAAAATTTCATCAAGGAAGACAATTTTGTGAAAGATTTCTGTATGATTAAGAATATAAAAGCCGGGCTCGGTGGCTCAGCCTGTAATCCCGTGCCTTTGGGAGGCTGAGGTGAGTGGATTGTCTGAGCCCGCGGGTTCGAGACCCGCCTGGGCAAGCGAGACCTCATCTCTACAATAAATCAAAAAATCAGCCGGGCATGGTAGCGCGTGCCTGTAATTCCGGCTACTCGGAAGGCTGAGGCGGAAGGATCGCCTGAGCCCAGCGGGTCGAGGCTGCGGTGGCCGGGAGC
>CAUYQG010077800.1:0-22111 GCA_963574415.1 Tarsius wallacei | reverse complement strand
TTTACTGATGTTCATTTACTTACATCTCAGTTTCTTTTTTTTTTTTTTTTTTGAGTTGGAGTCTCACTCTGTCACCCAGACTGGAGTGCAGTGGCCGCTCCCAGCCACCGCAACCTCGACCTGCTGGGCTCCGGCGATCCTTCCGTCTCAGCCTTCCAAGTAGCTGGAACTACAGGCGCGCGCTACCACACCCGGCTAATTTTTGATTTATTGTAGAGATGAGGTCTCGCCAAGTTGCCCAGGCGGGTCTCGAACCCATGGGCTCAGGCAACCCACTCACCTCAGCCTCCCAAAGCGCGGGATTACAGGCGGAGCCACCGAGCCTGGCACATGGCAGTTTCTAAACCATGTTTGCTCTAAAGGTGAGAACACATCTTAATTATCCTTTCCAATCTCAGCACAAAATTCAGCAACTGACACGCAGCAGAGAATTAACAATTAGCACCTCCTCAGTATAAGGAGTTGTGTGGGGCACTTCATGTCTGTTATCTCCTGGAACATCCCCTCCCCACTCTGAGGAACAATTCCTAAGAATCCTCAGGGAAACCAAGTTCATAGCAGGTTAACTGGTTACATCTAGAAACAAGATTTGAGCTAAATCTACCTACCCAGTCTCAAAACCCATGTCCTCATCCCCACAGCTAAATCATAGTGCTTGGTGAATATTTTCTTTTTTTTGAATTGGAGCCTCACTCTGTCGCCCAGGCTGGAGTGCAGTGGCACGCTAATGGTCACCCCAGCCTCGACCTGCTGGGCTCAGGTGATCCTTCCGCCTCAGCCTTCCAAGTAGCTGGAACTACAGGCACGCACTACCAGGTCCGGCTAATTTTTGATTTATTGTATAGAAGAGGTCTCTCCAAGTTGCCCGGCTGGTCTCAAACCCACGGCTCAGGCAATCCACTCACCTCGGCCTCTCAAAGTGCTGGGATTACAGGATGAGCAACCGAGCCCAGCCTTAGGTGAATATTTCTAAATAGGAGCATATCACACTTCCAATGCCAAGTTCAAAACCTGTAGTCCACAGGATTCTCTATGGTTCCTCTACACTCCTCACTGCCCTCTCCCCTTCCTACTGCTTCATCTCATTTCCACACTACTGACCAGGAGGCGGATGTTACCAGTCCTTCCTGCTGAGAGGCAACTTAGCATTAAGGCAAGGATGTCCGGGCAAATGTAATATACCTTTCCTGTTGCTCCACAATAAAGGGAGGGAAGAAAATCCATCCTGGGGCAAATGACACAAGTATGTGGGATGTCCCTGGATTCGCTTACACTTGGCCTGCAGGCTTATCCCTGTGCCCTCCCAACCTCCAAAAAGAAAGAAAAAAATTTTGTTCTTCTTTATGGCTGCGTAATATTCCATTGTGTATACATGCCACATTTTTTTATCCAGTCCTCTTTTGATGGGCAGCATGGTTGGTTCCATGTTCTTGCTATTGTGAACAAAAAATTGCGATAAACATACATCACAGAAACAAAGAACTGAGTATCACATGTTCTCACTCATAAACAGACCTTGAACAACTATCATAATACTATAAGAAAGGGATTGACAGTAGCGGGAAACTGGGGGAGGAGGGCGGGGAGATGAGATTGGCAGTAGTGGGAATCTGCCTGGGGAAGGGGGGGCACACCTCATCAATAAGGGTACCTGCAAAATAAATATTTGTATACCTAACCCTGAATTGTACCCCACATCTTTAAAATTAAAAAATTAAAAGTTAAAAAAAAAGAAAGAAAAAGAAGCACTATACACTATAAGCAAGGTTAAGAGGACCAGCTAGGGTAGAATGAATCACACCGTAGGATATCCATGGCCACAGGAGGGGAGGCCTAGCCAACACCCTCATTTCTATTATGCTATGACCCAGAAGTTCCAATTCTCCATATCGACCCTAAACAAATACTGGCAAATATACACAAAGAGGTGCATATAAAGACTGTTTTCTGAGAAGTGGCCTCAGTAACCGTAGTGGAAAAATGACTAGTTACCTCTGTGGCATATTTTTTTAACAATGGAATACCACACTGCAATTAAAAGGAGTATGTTAAATGTATAAGGGATCAACAATAATTTTTTTTTATTTTAAAGATGTGGGGTACAATTCAGGGTTAGGTATACAAATGTTCATTATGCAGGTACCCTTGTTGATGACATGTGCCCCCCCTCCTCCCCCGGCAGATTCCCACTACTGCCAAACCCACCTATGACCCAGTAGTTCCAATTCTCTGTATCAACCCTAAACAAACACTGGCAGGCATACACAAAGGGATACATATAAAGATTGTTTGCTGAGAAGTAGCCTCAGTGACCAGAGAGGGAAAATAGCTAATTACCTCTGTGACACATTTTTTAACAATGGAATACTACACTGCAATTAAAAGGAGTATATTAAATGTATAAGGGATCAACAATGAAATATTTTTTAAAACCACTGTCAAAAAGACCAACAGTAGAAAGATAAATACTGCATATCATTTATTTAAAATTATCTATGTATTTGTATAATGATATTTACATAAACCTATTAAAATAGCTTCTTACTTGGCCAGGCACAGTACCTCACACCTGTTATCCCCAGCACTTTGGGAGGCCAAGGCAGACAGATGGCTTGCACTCAGGAGTTTGAGACTAGCCTGGGCAACAGAGAAACCTCGTCTCTACAGAAAAAAAAAAAAATTTGTTTTAAACTAGCCAGGCATGGTGGTGCATGCCTGTAGTCCCAGCTACTCAGGATGCTGAGGCAAAAGGCTCAGGGAGTCCAGCCTGAGAAACAAAGTGAGACAAAAAAAAAAACAGCTTCTTACTCTCAGGCAGCAGGATTTGAGAAGAAGTAGTCAACAGATTTAAGCCTTAGCTGATTCTAAAAAGAATATATTCATATATTATATGTAATATTTTTAATCAAAGAAAAATAACAAATGCCAGTTATGCCTACTCCAGTAGGTGATATTGCCATCCAGAGAAGAGATGTATGCCCAATGGAACATGGACACAGGTTGGGCACTCCCAAAGAGTTATAGCATGATCAGTCTATACTCACCAGAATGCCTGGAAATCCTTCTGTCTGATACCCTGGTGGCTCTCAGCCTCATCTCTGGCCTTAACTCCCTTAACTCCTTGCCACAGTTTCCCTAAGGCTGCGTGTCTTTTGCTCTAGACACACAGAACTGTTTTTTATCAACTAGTCTATTAACTGACCCTGACCACACACCTATATTCCACTTTTGTTTTCCATGCTGAGTTTAGGCATCATCAATCCATCCATCCACCCACCCATTCACTCTTTGACTCTTCACTAAACAGCTCCCATGCACCTGGCGTGCTAAGGACATTGCAATTGGCAAAGCAATCTTGACCACCCAGCCCAGTTTAGTGGCCTCAGCTACCTACAGTGACCCCTCACCCAACACACCAGCTACCTTAACTCCGAAAGTTCAGAATGACCTTGAGTCACAGAGTCAAATTGCAAGAGTTGCTTTCAAATCCCAGCACCACCACTGATCAGCTGTGTAACTGGAGGAAAAGTTTTCTCTCTGTGAGACTCACAGTTTTCTCATTTCTAAGGTGGAGACAATATCTTAGAAGCAAATATCTTTGGAGACCCCCTATCTAATAGGGTTATGATAAGGATTAAATTAACATACGCAAAACACTAAGTTCACCACCTGGAACATATCATTCAACAACTGGCAGTTTCATTAATGAGGTAGTGTTAGAGTAGAAGTTGGCAAACTTTCATTGTAACAGGCCATATAGTAAATATTTTAGGCATACAGGTTATATAGCACTCTGCCAATGTGTCACTACTTTTTTTTTTAAGGGTGTGGCTGTGTTCCAATAAAACTTTATTTATAGACCTAAAATTTGAATGTACTATGACTTCACATATCTCAAAATATTATTTTTGATTCTTTTCAACAATTAAGAAATATAAATAAAACATTCTTAGCTTGCTATTGCACAAAATAGGCAATGGACCAGAATTGGCCTCAGGCTACAATTTGCTGACCCCTGAGTTAGAGGAAATCCTATAACCTACAGAGAGACCAAGAAATCCCAAACTATCATGCAACAATTTTTTTCTCCCTGAAGACAGATGACTATAAGTGCTATTTTCTGCAGAAGTCTCCAACACTGGGCTACTGGAAAAAAACATAGACGTATACATGAGCGAGTGTGTGTGCGTGTTTATGAATATGTATATATACAAATATTAATTTATCCCTCCTAAGTTTTATGTTTTGGGAATGTTTTATGATGCATATAATGCCAGTATAACAGTCCATCTGTTATTTAAAAAAACAATAAGAGTACCAGATCAAAAAGAGTGGAGGCAAGTTTACATGTTCCTTTTCAGAATCAGGACACATAACTATAATTAAAAAACAAACGATAACTTGGATCTAATTATTAGGAAGTATCATACAAGTCCAAAGTGAGCTATATGTGGCCTGTACTCTTCAAACAGCAAAGTCACAAAAAGACCTAGTTCCAGATTTAAGAAGACTAAAGAGACAGCCCAATGTAACATGTGATCATGGATTTGAAGCCCAGGCCAAAAAAAAGTTAAAAATTTTTTTAAAAGACCAAGTTTTAAACAATTCACTGTTCACCATAAAAGACATAAGTGGGATAACTGACTAAATTTAAATTTGAATAAGGTCTATAAATTAGATAACTGTATCCATGTTGATTTTCTGATGTTGATGATTATATTATGCTCATGCAAGAGAATGTCCTTGTTCTGAAGAAACACACCTTGAATATTTAAAGGTAAAGGAACATGAATGAATCATGTCTGTAACTTACTCTCAAACTGTCCTGAAAAAAAAATGTGTATGTCAGACAGAGAAGGGGGGGTGTAGAAAATGACATTTATTGATGTAGAGAGAAAAACAAAGTCAATATGATCAGCAATATTTGGAGAATCTGAGCAGAAGAGGATATAGAAATTCTTTGTATAATTTTTGCAGCTTCTCTGGAAACCTGAACTTATTTCAAAGTGTAAACATTTAAGGACAAAGAATAAATAACAGCTACAAATTTTGTTAAAAGCCCTTTATATAGCGAGCATGACCACTGGCTTTCTATGTGTTTCTATTTTACAAAATAATGTAGGGCGATATTTGCCGTTAGTACTGCAAATAAACTAATATCAAGATTGTGTCTAGTGTCACCAAAAGTCCTTAATTTCTGCCCCAACAAGATAATAAGGAGTCAAAACACTTGCCTCATCCCGGTAACAATGGCCCCTGCAATGATCCCATCACAAAGAATCTCTCTGCCTTTGTCACTGCCAGGTGAGTCATACCTACTCTGCATTACAGGAGTAGACAAGAAGCAGACAGATACACCTGGGTGCAGAAACAACCTTGGTGACACTTGGTCCTACAGATGATAAGGAATAAACAAGAAGGGAAAGTGGTAGCCCAGTCTGTCTGATGATGTCCCACCATTTCCATATCAATGCTGATCAAAACATCCAAGTAGATTCTTTCCAGGAGGAAGCCCCAAGATAGACGGGACATCCAGCCCAAAGGGATGTGTCAATGACCTCCTGGTCCCACTGCCTTTCCCATCCCTGTGCTTCTAGTTCACTAATTTTCACGACCGTACTGGTCTCATCACTGTGGCTAATTCCTTCCCCAGAAGCCAAAATCTCAAGAGTAGCAACATTTCAATACTGTGAGTGTTGCAGATAAGACAACTTTAGAAACTGGTGGTATGAACGAAGAGAAGAAACAGTCAAGCTTATTTTCCTTTCAGTGACCTGTAGAGATCCAAGGCAACAAGATCTAAAACCATCCCCAATTTCCCCGCACTGAGAAGACGGTCACTGGTTGCCATATCATCTTCATACACCAGAGGCCAATCCCAAAACCCTTACATGAAAATGACCTGCTAATTGGGTCTCCAGTGCCTCCATCATAAATAGATACTACAACTGGCAGTGTAATTAACAAGCTTCTGCTGCCAAGACAACCACCTTTTTTTTTAAGTTTCCCTTTGAAGAACTTGTCCTTCCTGACCTAAGTTTCAAATCCTAGATATTTTGGAATGGAAAAGATCTACTCAATCAGAGGAATCTATCACCAAATGAAAGCAATTAAAGTAGCAATTAAATCAAAACTCATACTAGCAAAACAAGACAAAATATAAAAAGGAAACTTTAGCAAAAAGCAAACCACATTAATAATTTTGTCTCAACTGTCCAAAGGTTTTACTAAAAATGCATGTTATGACCCAAAGCTCAATCAGTGTCTTTTCATTTTCTTCTGTGACTACCAACTTGATGGTCCTAAGAGACACATAGCAGCATCTGGCATATAGCAGGTCCCCGATAAATGACACAGGTTTAGGAGAAAAAAAGCTTCTTCGAGAATTTTCTTCCACTGACCAAAAGAAAACTTGAATCTTCATCATTCATCTCCTAAGAATTAAGCTGTATGCTAAATGAAAGATGTTTTAATATTCACAATATCATTTACAGCCAAACCAGGTTCTTAGGCCCACTGCTCTCCCTCCCCCCAAAAAAACTGAGTCAGCCATTACAATGGAAAGTTTAGTATTGCAAAGCAGCTGAGTGAGGAGGGTGGGAGAAATCTCTCAAATCCACCTTCCAGAAAATTAGGAGGATAACGTTTTTAGAGGGAACTTGGCAGGAAGAGGGACAAGGGCTTCTGACTGGTTGATGATGCAAAGTGGGGTGGAGACTGTCTTCCTGCTATAGAGCCAACTTCTGAGAGATAGCCTACCAGATGAAGCTGACTTTCTGTTCTGGCCTGGTTGCCTGGTAGAGGGTTGGAGTCCATCACAGTACAAAGTCAGAAAAAAATCTCAAATACCATTCTTAGGTTTTACCATAGATGTTATCCATGAGGCAAGTTCCATGACTGTCAGGTACATCCCCTGGTCCCTGAGCCATTAAGGAGACAGTCTAGGAGCAAGGTGGAGGAGCGGGGAAGGTGGGGGGTCCCTAGAGATTGAAGCCCCTTTTGTCTTTTAATGGATTCTTGTCTCTTCAAGAAGTCTTATGTGGAAGGGCCTAGTTTGGCAACCTCCCCTTCTCCCCAAGGGTTGGAATGTGATGGTAACTTCCCTTTATTGGGGTGAAAGTAAACTTAGAAGCAATATTGTCATTTACCCTCTGACTTGATATTATATACATTTCCATATAGGCAGTTTCAATATGATTCTAATACTGTTTCTAAAATGCATCTACAACCAACCAAAAGGCTATTGACTCAATAAGTCACTAGTTATGACTAGTTGTTGAGGTTACAGATGATTTCTTTTTTTGGAAATCAGAGTCTCACTCTGCCACCCAGGCTGGAGTACAGTCACCCTGTCACAGCCACCGCAGCATTGATCTGCTGGGTTCAGGTGATCCTTCCACCTCAGCCTTCTAAGTAGCTGAAACTACAGGTTCATGCCACCACACTCAGCTTATTTTTTTTTATTTATTATAGAGATAAGGTCTTGCCAAGTTGCCCAGGCTGGTCTGGAAACCCTGGGCTCAGGCAATCCTCTTCACTTTCCCCTCTCAAAGTGCTGGGATTACAGGCATGAGCCACCGATGATTATTTTCTCCACGTAACCTTATAAATACATCTGCTTTCTATAATGAACATTTGTTACACTTCAATAATCTGAAAAACATGGAGATTAAAATGACATTCCCAGCCGGGCTTGGTGGCTCAGCCTATAATCCCAGCATTATGGGAGGCTGCGGCGAAAAGACTGCCTAAGCCTGCAGGTTCTAGACCAGCCCAGGCAACTTGGCAAGACCTCATCTCCACAATAAATCAAAAATTAGCCGGACGTGGTAGTGCATATCCATAGTTCCGGCTACTTGGAAGGCTGAGGCGAAAGGATCACTGGAGCCCAGTAGGTCGACGCTGGGGTGGCCATGAGTGTGCCACTGCACTCCAGCCTGGGCAACAGAGTGAGACTCCAACTCAAAAAAAAAAAAAATGACATTCCCATTCAGACAGAGAGCAGTCTTCAAACTCCAACATGTATCAAATCACCTGAGGAATCCTGTTAAGATACAAATTCTGATTCCATTCATCTGGGGCGGGGCCAAGATCCTGTATTTCTAACAATCTCCCACATGAGGGCTGGACAAAGTCAAAGGCGCTTTGATGACTAAGGACTTATAAAACACAAAAATAATTCACATGCCAACAACCCCAGTTTTCAAGAGATGATGATGGTAACAAGGCCTTAAATCAAAGCAGGGCAACATAAGCAAAGTGAATGAAAAATTCACAATGAAAAATTCATGCATTTTGGGTACTAGCCAGGAAAAGAAAAAAAAGAAACTTGAACTTTACTTGAAAGTACAGTGCTCTGTTGGAAGCACTTGTCTTTGTAGTTAAAAACAAATGAAATTGCTTCTTATTGATTTTAATTTAAGTTGGAACACATGCTATCCAATAATGCCAGAAAAGAAAACTGTGAGTGGGGGACAAGATATGATAAGAGAGAAGAACTCTGGAGGTAATCAGACACTCTGCTGACCTCTAGTCTAAACAGTAGTTAAAACATGACAAAAAGGATTAAGTGTGGACAAAATATGTGCCCAGACACACAGCTTTGCATAAGCCCATTCTCCAGGGCCTCTTAACATTCTGAACTAACTTTATTATTATTATTATTATTATTATTATTATTATTATTATTATTAGTTCAGGTTCTAAATGTTGTTCAATTGTTTTACTCATTTCCTTACATATCCTTAGGATTTTAATTTACGAATAAAATCAAGAGAAGCAGTTAAGGCTAAGTGTTATCAACATGTCACCTCAAGAAAGACTATCCCTAGCACCAAAATAAAAATCCTCAGATTCCCGAAGATAAAAGGCTCAAAATGAATGAACTTGAAAAACCAAGCAGAAGAACGAAACCACTGTTAAAGTACTATTTTTGGCAGGCAGGGGAGAAGGTTCCTGTCCTTCTCAACACATCTAGTTATCTATCCTTTTGTATATCTCCAGTTGATATTGGAGTCCTTTGATTGAAATCAACCCTTGGTTAACACAGACAGAAAAAGAATGTGTTGAAAGGATCTTGGACATCTCAAAGACTCCAATCAAGAGCCAAACAATCCAGCTTTAGAAAGGGCAAAGATCAAAGTAGCTCTGAGGATTCAGGGAGCAAGAACTGAGAAAGATGATGGTGTCTTTATATTACTTGGCTCAAGCCAACAATTCCAGGGAGAAAAGGTGTTACCACCCTAGCCTGGGTTTTGCATCACCCTCAAACAGGGTTGGACACAGCCCTGTGATCAGCAGATGATCCCATCAAGACCATGGAGGAGGGATCAATACCCAAAGTATAGCAAAGGTGATATTGATATTAGCAAAACAAAGTTACAAGAGATGCTAAGCAGGCAAAAATAATTGCAGAACAGTAAGAACAGGCATGTGCTTGTTAAGGACCAATGTGTTACTTATTATACCCTCACTGAATTCTTACATCAACTTTATGAGATAGAGACCATTATCCCATCTTACAGATGACAACACTGGGAACTAAGGACACAAAGCTAGTCCATGACAAAGCAAGGAGACAGTTTACAAGACAGACTGTGAGAAAGTCATTGAGCCTTTCCCTGTGCTACTGTACAGTCTCCATGGACAACAGAATCAAGTCTAAATGCCTCAGCCTGGCATTCAGGGGCTAGTCAATGCATCTACCATTGGTTCCTGTGCCTTTCAAATCTCTAGGGTCTATCTGCAACCAGACAGTCATCAATGGCTTTATACCATGAGGAAGCATATAAGATACAAGGCAGACATGGTCAAAGTTCCAGAAATGCATGACTCTGCCCTAGGAATAAGCCCATTTACCACCTTAGGCTCATTGTTGCCTCTGTTCACTTCATTGTGTACACATCAAACACCAGCCAGGCTACTCCCAGGAAGGTACCTTATCTCCTGACTCTACGGCTCCCAAACACTTAAGTTCTTAATCAGTATTTCAGAATTGTATTATCTTCAGCCTTACATAATAATGCAAGCAGTTTCAGGGACTTTCATCTTATTTTCCTAATTTACAAACTCTTTTAGAACCCCCATAACACCAAGCAAAGTGCTAACACATGGAATTTCCACTAATAGTTGACTTTAATCCATTACTTTCCTAGCAATAATGTGCAAGAGGATACCCCTCATAGTTAAAAATTATAATGTCCCCCTGGACAACTTAAGCACTTATTTCTGTATCTACAGTCTGGAAACAGGAAGTTCCAGAAGTTAACAGCATCACCCAAGAGTGAGCCCGGTCATCCTTCCCTTCCCAGCACCCCAACAGATGCTGAGTGTATGGTAAAGTAAATGAGTCCCACTCTTATCAAATACAAGCAGTCTCCCTGGGTTCAAATGATGCTACTTCCTGGTAGTGTCTGACAACTGGTATAAATCATTCAACCTTGCACTGTCCCCATTCTCTCCTAGAGAAACAGCATTGACCTCAGAGCCACGCCAGGAAGACCAGAAAGAATATATTAGAAAGTCTTACCACTCTGGCTACACCTGATTGCTACCCTTGTGATTTTTTATCATTTATATATTATAACAATATGGATGTATTATATATTCAGCATTCCCAGCCAAAAAATAATAATAAAGGGTACAGCACCTGCCAAGATAAAGCAGTAACTATGGGTTCTCTCATTTACTCTCTGCCTCTGCTATGTGTGCCCCTTATATTCTTGTGGTCACATGTAAGCACAAACCTCACATCACAGCAGACAAAAGGCCCCATGGAAGACTTGGGGAACTAAGGGGGAAAAGAATGCCATGAAACCTTTCCGCTAAAACAAGGGCTTCAGTTGTGCGTGGAGAAAGACAACTGATTTGACCTTCCTCCTCACCCTGAGCTTTCACACTTGAGTCTGATTAGCTAGTGTCTGGAACTAATTAACAGGTGTAGCAAGACAGAGAGAAAAAAACAAACCTTGGCAACTTTCTCCTAGGGAATTAATGACTCTAGATTTACAACACCTCCTCTAGGCTAGAACTTACTGAGAGCACAGTGAGATGGGACTCATTATTCAAACAGTATTCACCTATTCAGCTTTTAGAAGTATCCACCACCGAGGAAAGTTTAAAATTCATCTCTGGGTACATGTTTGCTTCCTTAGCCAGAGATGGATGTAAAAAAAATCACTGACAAAAACACCTGACTGGACCAAGCCCCGAAGCTTTTGAAAAGTCAGAAGGCAAGAACACGTGTCTGCTCTGCTCCAGGACTAAGACAGCAATGATTTCTCCCCATCAAAAGACATTACTTCTCTGTCACTGCTTGGAAACCTCCAGAAACCAGTACAAATCATACAGTACCTTGCTAACATGCCCTCTACAGACAAAGGGTATAATTATATCCTGTTATCCAAGGTAACTTAAGAAGAACTTCTGAAGGGTTTCTGCAGCCAAAAGAAAATAATAATTGTTAAGTCCTTTTACTTTAATTCTTGGACACAGGAATAAAACACACCCAGTAAGTTTTTTTTCTTACTTTTATTAATACATGCATCATTTATGAAGGTTAAAATGCATTCTCACATTTCAATAACCATAAATCAGAATATAGTTGACCCTTGGATGACTCAGGGACTTGGGGTACTGACTCCTTGCACAGTCAAAAATCCAAACATAACTTCTGACTCTCCAAAAACTTAACTACTATTAGCCTCCTGTTGACTGGAAGACTTACCAATAACACAGTCAATTAACACACAAACTAGTATCTACTATCCACATATATTGTATGTGTTCATGACATACCTTTTTTTTAGCTTTTTTATATTTCTAGACTACATGACTCACCTGTGGTTTTTTTTAAAAATCATCACAAATCTTCAAAAAATTTTCCAATGTAGTTATTGAAAAAAAAAATCATGTATAAGTGGACCCACACAGTTTAAATCTGTATTGTTCAAGCATCAACTGTACATGAAGACTTGACCCCATTCCATGTATCCCTTCAGTGGCCAAGTGCCAAAGAGTTGAGACATCTGTCCAAGTTGGCCTTTGGTCTTTGCTCACCTGGCCTTTCCCCTTTTCAGAACTCATCTTTAAGTCCCCAGAATTCAATCCAGCAAGTGCAATTCACAAGTTGTGCAAAGATAGTTTATCCATGTATGAACAGAAGCACCGTAAAAGTTGGCTTTGGAGTCAGAAACCTGATCCCAACACTTTCAAAGGTCCCTAACACTGGCATATTTCCCTACCTAGCAAAACTTCTAATTGCACAACTGAGAAACACAAGGATAAATGACAAAGTAAGTCCAACCCCTAATAAGATGTTATTTTATTTTACTGGCTCATGCTCATAGTAGGTACTCAATAAATGGTTTACATTAGCCACATTGTAAGAATGACAGCAGAATTTCAGGACACCTTTCTTCTCTCACACACACCCAACCTGCAAAACTGGCTGGTGAGAAAGATGTTCCTCCCTCAGGGATTACAGTAGAAAATATTTCACAGGAGTACAACTCCCAGACCTAGTGAAGGGAGTGTCACTAGAGACAGAGGTAGGTGACCACAGCACTTCCTAAAAAAGGTTTACCTTCATAACTTGGCCAGAGTTCTGTGTAGACAGAAAGGTCTGAAGAACTAGTCTCCTTTAAGAGTCATTCTAGGCCGGGCTTGGTGACTCAGCCTGTAATCCCAGCACTTTGGGAGGCTGAGGCAAATGGATTGCCTGAGTCTGTGGGTTCGAGACCAGCCTGGGCTACTTGGTGAGACCCTATCTCTACAATAAATCAAAAATAAGCCAGGCATGGTAGCATGTGCCTGTAGCTCCGGTTACTTGGAAGGTTGAGGCAGAAGGATCACCGGAGCCCAGCAGGTCGATGCTGGGGTGGCTGTGAGTGCGCTACTGCACTCCAGCCTGGGTGACAGAGTGAGACTCCAACTCAAAAAAAAAAAAGAGTCACTCTGAAGTCTGGCTCTGCAGAAGAGCATAACAAAGTCCTCAGAGAACTCCTTTTCTTCCCACTCCCATGGGGGCCCACACAACTACCCTAAGAAGCCCTCCTCTGAGTTTCCAAGACAGGTTGTGGGTAGGGCCTGAGGACCCGCCAAGGCTCCTTCATCACCCTAACTTAAAGACTTCAACATCCTTGTTTATCCTTTGTAGAAGAACTTACCACTGAAACCCAGATTCTTATCAGCTGCACCAAACAAAAGGCTTGTGTCTACCCTGCCAGACATTCCCTGGGAAGGAAGCATTCCCACTGGGAACCTGAGTCTGAGAAACAAACAGGGATGGGGTTTTCCCAGATGTCCCTCTGCCTCCCTCCTCAGCATCAACCACCCCTGCCCACATTCTTGGCTTTTGGACACACATGGACACAACAGGTCCAAGCTAGAAGCCCTCTGGGCACACCTACCAGAGCTCTCAAATACAAGTACGTCCTGTCTGTCCTTCACATTCTCCCCATTTTCCTTCCCAAATTAACTAGCAGATTGGAGTGTACAGAATATTTACTCCATTGGCAAGAGCGACCCATTTTAACATTCCGTTGGAGAAAGGAACCCAGCATTCCAAGGGGGGGATTTGGTATCTCTCTAAACTATACAGATGCAGAGACCACCCCCCCAATCCAACTAACCAAATAAATCCACAACTGCATTAAAGCATGGATTGCTGGGCACGGTGGCTCATGCCTAATAATCCCAGCACTTTGGGAGGCTGAGGCAAGAGGATTGCCTGAGCCCACGGGTTTGTGACCAGCCTGGGCAACATGGTGAGACCTTATCTCTACAATAAATCAAAAAATCTAGCTGAACATGGTGGCACATGCCTGTAGTTCCAGCTTCTGGGAAGGCTGAAGCAGAGGGATTGCCTGTGCCCAGCAGGTCAAGGCTGCGGTGGCCATGAAGCGCACCACTGCACTCTTGCCTGGGTGACAGAGTGAGACTCTGACTCAAAAAAAACAAAAACAAAAACAAAAAACCCACTGACCACAGGTAATAACCTGGAGTCCAGAGCCTGGAACTTATATGAGACTGGCTTTAACAAAATACCCAGGAAAGCAAATGCAAGGGCCCAGGATTCTAAAGCTTCCTGCACCAGGCATGGGGGACACACAGGTCCAAGCTAGAAGAAATGCGATGGATTAGCACTTTGTCAAGGAGCCTCTGTGGGTCATGTGCAATCTCTGAAGGTCTCCAAGATCTCTTCTGCCTTTCAAATTGCTGACCATGAACTCAATCAGTATGCTCAAAGTATTTCACGTTGTCCCTGGATTTCCTGGGCAAAAGAGGCAGTCTGTCTGCAACACCCAGGCCCCACGATGCATCACCAACAGGAACCAGGGCAGGCAGAAATCAATGTTAGGAACTCTATTAAATGTCTACTCATGAGCCAGTAAACTAACAATAACAGCTATTATTTTCAAGTGCTTACTAGATGTCATGTCTGTGCCAAATGCCCTACATGGCATACCTCATTTACTTCTCCAACAACCTCATGGAACGAGAGGATTGTTACCCCATTTCACAGATGGGCCCACAGGCACACAAAGCTAAATGGCCCTAACGTGCTACCCTGATATACCTACAATATCCCAATGACAGCCTTCCAAAAGGCAGCCCTCTCCAACAAGGACAAGAGTTTCTCTTAGCCTCAAATTGTGGAGAGAGAGAGAAAGAGGAGGTGATCAGTGTCACACAGGGAACTAAGTCTGTGAAAGCCTCTTCTGGAAGGTGAAAAAAGGTTGGAAAGAACACTCCAGACCAGTTCTGTCTGACAAAAATCAATGCAAGTCATGAATGTAAGCCACAGGTGTAATTTAAAATTTTATGGTAGGTGAGGCTCGTGCCTGTAATCCCAGTACTCTGGAATGCCAAGGCAGGAGGATCATCTGAGCCCAGAAGGTCAAGGCTGTGGTGAGCTGTGATTATACCACTGCACTTCAGCCTGGGCAACAGAGTAAGACCCCCAACTCAAAAAACGAACAAAAAAAAATCATGGTAGTCACATGAAACAGCAAAAAGAAACAGGTGGCCAGGCGTGGTGGCTCACACCTGTAAACACAGCACTTTGGGAGACTGAGGCGAGAGAGCTATCTGAGTCCAGGAGTTCAAGACCAGCTTGGGCAACAGGCGAGACTTCATCTCTATGATAAATCAAAAAATGTAACTGGGTGTGATAGTGTACACCTGTGATTCCAGCTACTTAGAAGACTGAGGTGGATCGCTTGAGCCTAGCAGGTCAAGGCTGCGGTACCCGTGAGGGTGCCACTGCACTCCAGCCTAGGTCAATAGACCTGACTCAAAAAAACAGAAAAAAAAAGAAACAGGCAATATTAATTTTTTAATAATATTTTCTTCAATGTATCTAAAATATTATCATTTCAATAGACAAAAAAAACTCAATGTATCTAAAATATTATCATTTCAATAGACAAAAAAAAAAAATTTTTGAGACAGGGTCTCACTCTGTTGCCAAGGCTGGAATGCAGTAATACAATCATAGCTCACTGTCACTTCCATCTCCCGGGCTCAGGCGATCCTCCTGCCTCAGCCTCCCAAGTAGCTAGGACTACAGGTGCATGCCACCACACCCAGTTAATTTATTCTCTCTTTTATTTTTTGTAGAGCTGATCTCCAACTCCTGGACTCAAGTGATTCTCCCACCTTGGCCTCCCGAAGTGCTGGGATTACAGGCATGACCTACCAATGAAAAAAGTTAATCAGTTATTTCACATACTTTTTTCATATGTCTTTGAAATCTGGTGTATATTTTATACTTAAAGCACATCTCATTTCAGACAAGCCACATTTCAAGTGTTCAGTAGCCATATGTGGCTAGTGGCTACCATATTGAACAGTGCAGTTCTACAGATGTTTTACAGTAAGCAAACTGGGGTTCAACATCAAAAGTTATCTTTAGGAGGGGAAATGCATATCCAGAAAACAAATACAGGATCACCTGATGTCATCCACGTACTTGGTATGTTACAAAACACAAAAAATTTATCTGATGTCAGATTCACAAAAGAATTCCTTTCGTCTTTCATCCCTACTCTTCAATTTCCTTATCAAAAATAACACTGATCAGAGGACCACTCAAATTTTGAGAAACAAGCTACCATAAAGGTAGTAATGAATTTATTCAGAGTAAACACAAGACACTTTACCAGGTATAAACAACAGAGGAAAGGATCCATTAAGTCAGTTACAGTTTTTAAAACTGCTGTCACCAAGACCATTCTTAACACTTACTTAAACAGCTAAGAATTCAGAAAAGTGTCACTTTGGAATACAAACAGTCCTACAAGTGTCATAATCTGATGTAAAACCTCTGGGCTTTGAAGAAACGAAAAATAAGCAAGTAATTTTAGAACCCTAAACTCCATTAGTGGATCTCACCAATTAGAATATGATGTAACCACCATCAAGAGAGTGGAATTTTTTCTTCCCTGAACAACAAATGCGAGTCAAATATAAGTTCAAATCAGTTTCATGGACGAGGAAACCTTAAAGATTGCCTGTAAAGCATCATACCCATTTGCAAGGATATAGAAGCCACTTGGATATGTTCCTCATTACACTATTTTTGAGGGCCGGCTAATCTGTCTTATTATAGCACAAAAATAGCACAAAAGTCCTCTCCCAGGCCAACTTTTGCAAAGGATTCTAAGATCTAATTTATGCTTTAGCAGCAAAGAGCTCTGTGATCAATTAGCAATGTCTGCCCATCCTCAATTCCTCTGTAGAAAAACTGCAAAATAATACACAGGGACAGAAAGAAGACATGTGCTGCTGACTTTCATAGAATGTCCCTGTTTGTATGCACCTAGGGGGTGTGTCCCCCAGGTTAACACAGCTATAGATAGCAAGGCATGTGTATCCTACTCATGCTGATAACTTCAGTAGTGAGAATACCGAGAGTAGCTATAAACCTGTTCCTTCAAGCTGAGGGATATATAGGGCAAGTTAAACCCTAAAAGCTTTCTTTCCTAAATCTGTCAATAAATAAATGTTCCCATGTAGCCACGTGACCCTTAAATTCATCTACCACCTGCTCTAACAGCAGGAAAGGAAGCAGAACAGCAGCCAGGAAGTCAGTTCAAATTCTGGTTCTGCCACTCCATTAGCTGTGGGCTGTCTGCTCTCCCTGAGCTCCAGCTCTCCCACCTCTTCACAGGGTTGCATGGCACTCAGTGAGGACGTATTTGTGTACATTTTCATTTCATAAATCTGGAGCAATGGCTATTAAAACCAGGTACCGCTGGACGTGGTGACTCAAGCCTGTAATTCCAGCACTGTGGGAGGCAGAGGAGAGAGGACTGCCTGAGCCCACAGGTTCGAGACCAGCCTGGGCAACTTGGCGAGACCGCATCTCTACAATAAATCCCAAAATGAGTCGGGCGTGGTAGTGTGCGCCTATAGTTCCGGCTTCTTGGAAGGCTGAGGCGGAAGGATCTCTGGAGCCCAGCAGGTCAAGGCTGCAGGGGCCATGAGCAATGCTCCTGGGCAACAGAGTGAGACTCCACCTCAAAAAAAATGTCACAGGCAACTGAGTTTTTCTTTTAAAAATCACACCCTAAAACATGTTCAGAAGGAACTCTCATGCCAGAGTTGCCCACTGCTATGGTTTGAGTTTGTCCCCAGCAAAACTCATGTTGAAATTTGGCCCACAATATGGCAGTGTTAGGAAGTGGGGCCTAGTGGGAGTTGTCTGGATCATGGAGGTGGATCCCTCTTAAATGGCTTAGTGCCATTCTTGAGATAGTATCTGAGTTCTTAAGACTAGGTTAGTTCTCATGGAAATAAAGTAGTTCCCTCAAGAGCAGATGCACCTTACGTCTTGCCTTTCTTTGCATGTGTCCACTTCCCCCCTTTGGCCTTCTCTGCCATGCTATAATGCAGCGCAGAAGCCCTCTTCAGAAGCCAGTGCCTTGCCCTTGAACTTCCCAGTCTGAAGAACTATGAGCTAAATAAACTTATTTTCTTTATAAAAAACTATCCAGTCTCAGGTATTCCATTCTAGCAACACAAAATGGACTAAGACACCCACCCTCTATCATATGAAATAATTTCAGCAGCTTCTGCCCAAATTGGCCAATTGAAAAAATAAGGGGCCAATACCTAAAACTGTTAAGAGATTTTCTGCACCATCCATTCATGGCCTTTACACACGCGTAAGTAAAATAAAATGACTAGTTTTAGAAGAGAAAACAACTGGTTAGAAGAGGGATAAAATGGGGTAAGCATCAACTAGCAATGTGTTCTCAAAAACTCAGCTTCTGCCTAAGCACACCTGGAATCACATGATACCCAGCCAACCTCTGTCTAATTAAAGGCAGTAGACAGGGTGATCAACAAATACTTGTTATCCAAGCAAAATTGGTCAGTTCAGGCATGCCCTTTTCCCAGGCCCACCTATCCAAAGTCATTACTGAGCAACAAGTAAACATTCATCTCCATGCTCCACCGTCACCTGAGGCAAGTTCTGCTGCCCCCTGCATACCCCCCATGTACTGTTTCTAGAACAACTAAGAGAAACGAGAGTGCCTACTTCTGGACCAATCCCAAAAGCCAAGGCCACTCCAACACAATGAGCACCAGATTTACAGAATTTAGCCTGCTACTCCACAAGAGAGAAAGAAAAAAAAAAGATTTGCTACCACCGCGACCATTAAAATATAACCCTGCTGTCCCACAGACATTTGTCCTCTAATTAGAACAGAATCTTATTTTCAGCAATAGATGCCTTAGTGGTCAGTAACAGAAGGTACTAATTTAGCTTTTCCCTTCTTAAAGATAAACTTCAACCACCATGACAACATACACATTCAGAATTCTCTTAAGGAAGACATTAACCTTAAACGACGTATCTCTTAAGGAGACGCAATATACAAATGTGAGGATTCTGGAAACTATACACGAAGACATCAATGTCTTGTAAAATGTTCTGCAATCATTTTGAAGAGCATTATCTATTCATTCTGTCAGTCCCCAAATATGACTACTGCCACCTAGACACTGAAGATAGAGCAGACAGGAGAAGGAATGTGGTCTTTCCCTCAAATAATTTAGTCTAATTTGGCTCCAAATCATATACTGAATATTATAGGGACTGCTTAATGAAAATGTACTGAAATTAGGGTGAATTAATCATTCCTAGCCGGGCTCGGTGGCTCAGCCTGTAATCCCGCGCTTTGGGAGGCTGAGGTGAGTGGATTGCCTGAGCCCACGGGTTCGCGACCCACCTGGGCAACTTGGCGAGACCTCATCTCTACAATAAAAAAAAATCAAACAATCAGCCAGGCATGGTAGCACCTCGGCTACTCGGAAGGCTGAGGCGGAAGGATCACCGGAGCCCAGTGGGTCAAGGCTGCGGTGGCCAGGAGCAGCCACTGCACTCCAGTCTGGGCGACAGAGTGAGACTTCAACTCAAAAAAAAAAAAAATCATTCCTGCAAACCTTCCATCTGTAATAGTCAAAAGCTAACCACTCTAGTCAATACAAATAATTAAGATAAGCCATAGTTCTACCATTTATTAGAAACCCATGTGCAAAAATTAAGGGAAAAAGGACATTATGTAAGAAAATTAAACAGTGAGAGACCCTCAGATAGGGCATCCCCAATATTACTTAGATCCTACTATACTGTTTACTGGTCTTCCTCTTTGGTCCTCCATGTCAACCCTTCTTGCGACATTTGGTAACCAAAAACTGACCGAGGGAGCCAGTTTTTAAATCAAATGAGAGATTTATCAAAACACAATTTGATTTTAATGAAACAAGCTAACAAAAAGGTAGGTTACCAACAGAAGTTAACACACTACTGTGAAATATCCAAGATGCAGGCCATTTATAGGGCCAAAAAAGGACACAGCTTTGGCTTCACAGGCCAGATGAATAGGAATGAAGTTACATCATCAGCCAACAGTGCACATGCTCACACTAGCGTGTACATGCGCTCATGCACACACATACACTTACAACCAATCCAGGCAGTACAAAACCCCAAACAAACTTCCCACAAAAAAATGTTCCTCAGGTATAAATCATCTATACTCAGGCGACAAATATTTCCAGGGACCCACTGAATATTGTAAATAACCACAACGGACCAGGTGTGTGTGCCACCCCAAGGGACATCCACTACTTAATTCAAGGTTACTGCTGTTGCCAAGCAAGAGCATAGGCCTTAGGCTGTTATACCTTCCTATTTTTTAAGAATAGCCAGGCTCGGTGGCTCAGTCTGTAATCCCAGCGCTTTGGGAGGCTGAGGTGAGTGGATTGCCTGAGCCCGCGGGTTCAAGACCCGCCTGGGCAACTTGGTAAAACCTCATCTCTACAATAAAATCAAAAATTAGCTAGGCGTGGTAGCGCCGCCTGTAGTTCCAGCCACTTGGAAGGCTGAGGCAGAAGGATAGCCGGAGCCCAGCAGGTCGAGGCTGCGATGGCCAGGAGCATGCCACTGCACTCCAGTCTGGGCGACAGAGTGAGACTCCAACTCAAAAAAAAAAAAAAAATAACCCAGACTTTTCCGGGAAGCTCTCATGAGGGGCAGGTGCTTCTATCTCTTTTGTTCACCACTGTCTCCCCAGTGCCTAGGATAGAGTCTGGCACACGGTAGACACTCAGAAAATACTTGGTAGTGGCATGAATGTGAAATGACCTATTTCTAATGGATTCCTACATCAATTTTAACTCAATTTTTTCTTTTAAACACAGTATGGCCAAACAGAGCATCTGCTGGCCAGATGCCAGAACTCCAAATGACCCAAATGCTTGTCCCTTCTCCATTTCTCTTTTCCAGACACAAGATCCAGAACTAACTTTGTGTTCTCATTTCATTTTCAGTTTTAAAACAAAGTTTATCAGCAAGGAAAGGGAAAGAGGAAGATTCGTGCCAGAAAGACCTGACATGGATCGTGTTCTCATTTTAGACAGACTCCTATCCCCATCACCCCAATCATAAATCACATTTGATAGTTCTAAAGACTATATACATTAGTTTTAAAGGCCATATGTAATTTTGTTGGCATGAGCAAACCTCCAGGAGAAATAAGGTATAATGTTTAAAAGACAAAAAAAAAGTTTATAGTCATTCCAATAACCAAGTTCCACTCACCACTTTGCTACTCCCTGTGGATATTCTATAGTAAGGTTAGCAAGATAATGGAAGGGTTCTTAGTGCCTTAGGAAGCAGTCTCGCAGCAAAAAGTTAACAAGAAGTGCACCCCACAAACTGCAATATGTACCGGGTATTTGACATGCATACTGCAAAAAGGCCACAACACTACTGATCTTACCAGCCTGAAATCAACAATCCCTTATATGAACCTATGAGTTATACTGAAAAAAAATTCCTTAAATTCCAGAGAAAATTGTAAAGCCATTTAGCTAAGGGTAAGGAACACAATCCAAAAGAAATTGAGGATCTTGCCCAAGATCCCACAGCTGATTTGGTGGCACCGATGGCTAGTTCTAAACTCCGTAGGAAAAATCCAGAACCCAAGCCATCTCTTGCCAAGTACAACTCTGTCAGAACTTTTCCTGAAGTTATGATTCAGAGTCTGCAGCCCACACTTAGATGATATATATGGGATAGAAAAAATACCACATTATTATAAAGTAACTGTATTCAAAGCCCTCAACATAAATTCTTAAATTTCAAACCAAATCAATTTAGGTTATTTCGAAAAGGAGTCCAAAAAAACTCACCACCAACAAACTCAGACTCTATCCACAGTTATTATCAGCTTATTCAGAAGCTAAAGTAATTTGCTGAAAGGTCATCTCTTCAGTGTACCCAAATAAAATCCTATACTAATTGCATTACTTCCTTATTTAATTGTAGCAAATACAGGAAGACACCTTTATTCCACCCAGTGTGTATGGTACTCACTTATACGAGAAAAGTAGTAGCATAAAATATGTAAAGCTGGGTCTGTCTTTTAATTGACCCTGCGCAATTAGAAAAAACGGCTCGGTGGCTCAGCCTGTAATCCCGCGCCTTTGGGAGGCTGAGGTGAGTGGATTGCCTGAGCCCGCGGGTTCGAGACCCGCCTGGGCAAGCGAGACCTCATCCCTACAATAAATCAAAAAATCAGCCGGGCATGGTAGC
>CAUYQG010077798.1:0-12216 GCA_963574415.1 Tarsius wallacei | reverse complement strand
ATGGAATACTATGCCGCCATAAAAAAGAACAAAATCATGAACTTCGCAGCAACCTGGATGGAACTAGAGTCCATAATACTGAGTGACCTCTCACAGAAACAAAAAACTAAGTATCACATGTTCTCACTCATATAGTATACCCTGATCATCCAACGTACTACCATAAGAAAATGACTGACAGTGGTGGGAAAATATGGGGGAGAGGAGGGGAAGGGTGATGGGATTAATGGTGGTAAATATCTGTCTGGGGATGGGGAGACACCTCTTATCAACAAGGGTACCTGAACAAAGCATTTTTGTATACCTAACCCTTAACTGTACCCCACAATACCATAATAAAAAATATTGAATATAAAAAAAATTATTGACATTGACGAAGACTTTTCACATTCTGAGGGTGGCCTTGAATGCAGTCGACCATATCTCCTTACTGATTACAGTCCATTTTGATGTCCTTTCTCCAGTGACATTCTTGCTTTTGCTTCTGCTCCCCTGATCACTACTTCCTTGTTTTCTCTCCATGCTATTCTCCCTACTCCAGAAATTACGGATGATGTGGGTCTCTTCAGGGCCCATTGGTGGGATTTCTTCTCTTCTTGCTTTATACTCTTTCCCTAGGCCATCTCTTCTATTTTAATGGCTTCAATTACAATTTGTGACAAATTCAAAAGTTCAGTTCTTATTTAAGAGCCAAACCTGTAAGTCCAAGTCCTTACTATAAACTTTCAGTTGTATTTCTCTTGAGTATTCATACTCAAAGTGCTCAGAAGTATACTTCTGAGCTTGCTTCCAAGCCCCCACCTGCTCCTATGGCATGCTCCAGTTTCTCAGAGTATGGGATCATGCTGGAAATATGCTCTCTGTCTTACTCTTGATGTCCATTGCAAAAACCACGTACACACACACACACACACTCTCTCTCACACACATACACACACACACACACCAGTATGAAGACCATATCTAAACTATATTCCTAGTAACTAGCAGACATTCAATCATTTATTAAAGTATTTATTTAGCAAATGTTTATGGGTCTCTATCACATGTCACTCACTGTTTGTGGATGCAGGAGGCACAGCAGTGGTAACAGACACAAATCCCTGGTCTCATGCTGCTTAAGTTTTGCATTTTAGTGAAGGGAGATGAACTAAACAAATAAATGAATAAAATTTGTGATCATTAGCCTGTGATAAATACTATGTAGATCAGTGAAACACGGAAGACATTAGAAAACTGTATTTTGGAAGAATATCTTTGAATACTTTAAATACTATCTCAGAGAGACCCAATGGAACTGAGGCAGAGAGAGCTACGTGGAAAGAGAGAACAAGCAAAATGTCTCAGAAGCAGGATTGTGATTCTTGTTTTTGAGGAACTAAGAGGGATTGAGTTTGGATATAGTGGGCTAAAGAAAGAGGTCAGGAAGGAAGATGAGTGTCAGATTGTGTAAGGCCTTGTAAAACAATGGAAGGATTTTGCTTTCTATTCTGAGTGAGTCATGAAGCCATGCAGAACACTTGTGTCTAGCAGTGATATGATTGTCTGCTACCTTTTGGGCTACTATATTTGGTGTAAACTATAGGGAAGCAATAGCAGAAGCAAAAATAACCCCTGTCCACTGCTAGGAGGCCATTACAATAATCCAGAAGGAAAATGAGGTGGCTTGGGCTTGTGCATAGCAGATGGGGAAAAGTGATAAGATTCTGAGGCATCTAGATAGGATTAACTGATGGGTTAGGTATTAGTAATGAGGAAAAGTGGGAGGCAAGGATATCTTTAATGTTTTTAGCTTAAAAAACCTAGATGTACGGAGTTGACATTGACTGGGATTGGGAAGACATAGGGGATTACACTCTATTCCATAAATAAACAAATAATTTTTATGCTTCACTGCTGTAGTCCATGGTGACTCAGCTTCCTGTCATGTTCTTCCCTTATTATTTTGCCCATTCATTATCCTACTTTCTGTGTGTAGTCTTCTTGTCCCATCTAGAGAAACAAATTCCTCTCTCTTTTGATTTTTCAAAGTGCTATTTGCATTTTTAATCTAACTCTAATTACATTGCAATATAGTTGATTTTACACATTTCTGCCTTTTCCACTAGACTGTGTGCTTTTTGAGTAACAGAATCAAGATTTATTTATGTTAAAGTTCCATTTTCTAGTACTAAGTTGGACACAAATATCTTTCAATAAATATTTTTGAATGTCTGAAGAAAAATGCTAATGTGTAAAGGTTAAATATTTTTAACAGTTGGCTTTTGATATTACATTTATTATTCCAAAACCTATGCACCATCCCCATCAGCCACAGATATTTAAATGAGTATCAATTTTCTGTCTCCACTGGCTCCATTAAAGATTTAGTCAGTATCATTTGGGTTTGATGCTTACTTAGCTCATCAAAATTCATAACCTCTGGCCTGGGTAGCATGGTGGGAGATTATACATCTATATCCTTAGTCTTTTCTAGGAAATCATAGAATAGTAAGAAGTAGGATGTGCCTCTGGGTAAGAGGGAAAGCATTTAGTTAATATCAGACATGTTCAGAGAGAAGATAAGACTGTATTTTTATCCTTCAGTTTTTGCCTTTCAATTGTGATTTTGAAATCACAAAGCAAGGACACAATTACCTTCTGATGTCATCATCCCTTTCTCAGCAATTTCCAAATCCCTTGTTTAATCTCCTGGGTTCGCACCCCATAAACAATGGGATTCAAAGCTGCAGGAATTACATGGTGTAGGACATTAAGTAAGACAGGAATATCAGGGGAAACCTTTTTCTTGGCCATATGGGTAAAAACAAAAACCAGCAGGATGGTGCTGAAGAAGAGGATGAGAATAAAATGTGAGCCACAAGTGCTCAGAGCTTTAGTGGCTGCCCTTTTTGCTTTGAGTCTAAGAACAACTTGAAAGATGAAAATATAGGAAAGGAAGATAAGGATGAGGTCAGAGCCCAGAAGAGTCCAGGCCACAATTAACTGGTAGATTTGGTTAAGGACAACACTATCACAAGAGAGCTTGGACACAGATAGGTTGGCACAGATACAGTTCTCAATTATGTTTTTTCCACAGTAGTGGAGACGGGCAGAGAAGATGGGAATGGGTGCAGTGAGAAATGTATTTCGGGCCAAGATGAAGACAACAGCCTTTGCCACAAATTGATCAGTGATTATGGATGGGTAATGCAGAGGCTTGCAGATGGCCACATAACGGTCATAGGCCATAACCAGAAAGGTGCATGATTCCATGGATAGGAAGTTATTCATAATGAACATCTGGAAGAAGCAGGCAGAGAAGCTGATGGACCGGAGGTCAAACCAGAAGATGGCCAGGACCTTGGGAATGACGGTGAGGCAAAGTACGATGTCCAGCAGGGAGAGAAGGCTGATCAGGTAGTACAGGGGCTCATGCAGAGAGGCCTCCAGCCAGATGGTGATCAGAAGGGTGACATTGGCTCCCATGGCTAGGAGGAAGAGGAGGCTGAGGGGCAGGGATAGCCAGCGCTGCCAGCTGGGAGATTTGACAAAACAGTTCAGGAGAAACTCAGAGACTTCAATAGGGAGGGAGCTGTTGTGATAATGTGGCATTAGCAGTGGCTTTAGTGAGGTAGATGTCATTAAGTAGCTGAAGAAGAGAGAAGGAGTTAATTCTTCTATGGTCTTTGATGACTATGTACTTAGCCCATAAGATCCATGAGGTAAAGAACATAATTCACCTCATTCACCCACATCCCTTGTGCCTAGCACATTTTTTGACAGGTAAGAGATGGCCATAAAATTATGTTTCCCATATTTTTCTTTTCATCTGTTTCATTTGACATTTTCTTTTGTGTAAGTTTATCTTCCCATTTTGTTTCCTTGATTACTATTTAATACATCAGAAATTGTTTAAACATCAAGTGTTATGTAAATGAAACAAGTAAAAATCAAAGAAATAAAGACTGAGAAGACATTTTGGTTTAATGTATAGAAAACATTTCAGTTTAATGTATAGAAATACATTCTAAAGGCTAAACCCTTTCAAGTGTTCAGCTAGTAACAGCTGAGTGTGTTCAGAAGCATGATGAACTGGGTACAAAGAATCAATCTCCTGATGACAATAAATAAAACCATATCCATGTCTACATCTATACCGCTATTCTATCTATACTTACACCCGTACTTATGCCTGTGCCCATGCCCTTACCCATGCCCATGCCTGTACCAATATTTGAATGTCTTGAATACATCCATGAGTAGACAAGCAAGAAAGAATTCTCTGGCCAGGAGCTGAGTGAAATATAGACATTAAAATCCAACATTGGTATTGGCTTCCAACCAAAGAGAATTTGTTGCATGAGCTTCAGCACAAGTTTTTATTTCTTAATAGAGGTCAGTGACAGAAGATAAAATCCAGGCTCATATCATTATCATTTTGTGATGAGACTAGTTTACATTCACTTTCTTAACTTTTTTCAAGAATCCAATATATCATTAATGATAGTTGCCATGCGGTACAATAGATCACTTGAACTTATTCTTTCTGTCTTATTAAAATTTTGTATCCATTCCCCCATCCTGAACACTCCAGCCTTTGGTAACTAACATTCTACTCTCTAATTTTAATGTATATGCTAATTAGTTAGATTTAATCATTCCACAATGTATTCAGAACATCTGGTGGTACACAATAAATGCCTACAACTTTATATGTCAATTAAAAATAAAAATAAAATAAAATTCAGGTTCAAGCAGATGTGGGATCTATTAGGTCCAACACTGATAGAACCTAAGAGTCCTACATAGATAGAATTCTACAGCACTAAACCTGCAGTGAAGGTTTGTGCAATACGTAGTCTTCCTCCTCCACTCTTACTCCCCTCTGGAACTTAAAAAAAATGACTACCTCCAAGCTTGTTATATTGGATGAAATTTCCTTGTAAGTACTGAACCATAGGCCGGTTCTCATGTAACTTTGTAGACTGAGTTTGCACCAATTGTTTGGCTCAGAAAGGCAGTTAAAATTATTCTACATGGATAGTGGCACTAAAAAAATAACAGAAATAAGTTCAAATTTTTTCTTGAAGAACGAACTTTTGTCTTAGGCCTCAAAAAACTTCAAACAGATTCTTCTGAAAAAATCAATCTGCTTGAAGTAAAAACAAAACAAAAATAATTAATTTAAAAAGGAAAAAATATCATGAGTTACATCCACAAAAATAATAGTAGAATCCAACATACACAAACTGGAGATGTTAGAGTTAGTTTTTTGATAAAGAATATAATGAACAAGTTTTCTTACTGGTTTTTAAGAAATGAAAGATAAACTTGAAAATATAAGCAAAGGATGAGTATCCTTAAAAAGATTATCCTGTCTCCTAGAAATGGAAAAATACAATAATTAATATTAAAATTTTGAAAGATTTAATAGTAGATCAACTACAAATGAAGAAATAATTAGTAAACTGGAAAATAGAACCAAAGAAACTTAGAATGAAGCTTCAGTGAATACATAGAAAATGCAAAAGTGTGAACAAGGACTTGGAATTCTGATTTGACTTACTTTATCTTTTTTTGTTTTACTGGAATTCAGAAGATAGAGTCAGGAAATCAATGTTTTTCTTAAGGCACTGGAAACTGTAAAAGGTCAAAAAGCATATTTGGGGAAAATATGTATTTGAAAAATATAATATGAATAATTAGATTTCAAAGGATACATTTAATGATAAATTAGAGACAGCAAAAGATAGCAAGTTTTTAGATGGAAGGTCAGAAGAACATACCAAGAATGAAGATAGAGAGAAAATAAAAACAGGGAAAGTAATGAAGAAGGTGGTAAGAGAAATAGAGGCTAAGGTGGGAATGTTTAACATATATTTAATCGGAGCTCCAGAATGAAGAAGAGAGAGAATGAGGCAGAGGATGCTGACATTTTTCCAGAAAAAAAATGCAATGTACCAGTAACCAGATTTAACATGCTAATAAATGTCAGATGGGATAAATAAGAAATTATGTACATCTAGATATCTAGATATATCTAGAATATTCTAAATACACACCTACATATGATATCATGGTCTATCTTTAAACACCAAAGAGAAAAAAAAATTTAAAGATCAGTTGACTGCTACGATCATAAGAATTAGTGTGTTTCAGGTCCACTGGTAGTAGGAGTTCCAGGTTAGGGGTTGCGCATAAGCCACAGGATTCTCAGCTTCTGTTTGGAAGAGTAAATTTACTCTCCAAGTGCTCTCATGCTTCTCCTTCTGACCACCTGTACTTATATTATTCTTCTTTTTTCTCCCTCAATTGTTTGATTTTCTGTATTTTTTACAGTTCCAAGTAGTCTTCAGACACCCTTCCTGGGGCAGCACTTGAGGTCTCTACGCGGATCTTGCACAAGGATCCTTCCCAGTGATTTGGAGATTGTTGCTCTTGGTGTCTGAAGGAGCCATATGTGTACAGGGACTTTTCTCCATGAGCTTTCTGAGTGTCAAATTAAAGTGTATAAAAGGTGGTTAGGAGTTGCATTAGTATTGAAAAACATATTAGATGTGTCATTAAAATTTTTCAGTAGGGCTCGGAGATGAGGAGTAATACATTATAAAAAAGGGAAGAGGAAAAGCTACAGAGTGAAAAATGGTGCTTCTCTGGTGATCTTATTGAACTGGAGGAAACTGTATACGGTGAGGTGAATCTAGGCTGAAAAGTGGAAAATAGACTGAGAGTGAGTAGAAGAATGGGGAGAAACAGAAGCACATGAGTCCTGAGAATAGATGATGGAAAGAAGATGGCAAAAGAGAAAACAAGTTATTTAGAACAAAAAAGACTAGACTGAGACTATAGAGGAAAAATGAAGCAAAGAGGAGTAGGGAAAAGAAAGAGAAGTGGATACTTTTAGAAAATGAAAAAGAAATTAAAAGACAGACTAATGAAGATATCCAATTAATGGCCATCAAGAGAGAGTAATACTTTCTCTTCCAAATCTGCATTCTTTCTTATGCTCCCCAAAAGGTGAAATGAAGGCTGCCCAAGATATTTTCCACCTGGTAGCCTGCTTCAAACCCTTGAACCCCTCATCCAGTCCATACCCCTTCCCAGAGAGCACAAGTGTCTGGCTCTGGCTTGACACAATCATCTCCACATGGTCCATCTCATCTCTCTTTTCGAGTGCTTTTCCCTTTTTCTGTTCAAGTCCTGATCCTCATATGTCAACCCCACAACTTTTCCAGTTGGAAGCCCAGCTCTACTCCTACCTGAATCCCTGCTTGGGCCCAGTGTCTAATATCACAGTGACAGCTTGGTACCTTCGTTTTCCCACAGGGCCAAACTTAACAGATGGATACAGGGATCTCTGCAAGGCAGGAATATTCCTGTTGTTGTCTGTCTGAAACTTCTATACCCTGGCTCTCAGAAAAAAAAGTTTATGTCTGAGTTCAGCCTCCTCTGCTTCCCCAGGGAAGGACAGTTTTGTTGGTCTTAAAGAGACTAGAGAATCTTGAGCCCAACATTTTCTTTTTCTCAAGAGAGAGAGCTTTTCTCTCAGTTCTTCATGCCCTGTAACTCCCTAAACGGGGTCACTAATACCCCTAAAGGCACAAGAAGAGTTTCAGAGTTGATTACCTTGTACCAATTGAATGAGTAGAAAGTGATACTTAAGAAATAAAAGTACAGTTAATTTTAAAAAGCAAACACTAGAGCAAGAAGGTTCAAGGCAAAATGGCAGAGGGTACCAGGTTCTGATTTTCCTGAAATATATTGATAAAAATGCACATACTGTACCAACTATGTGCGCTCCTACACTGATAGTTTGTAGCAAGTACAGTACATTCAGAGCACTCCCTACATTTTTGGTCTCTGTGACCAATAGTTCTACTTGAGTAAAATGTTTTCAAGAAGCCCATCTTGTGACACTTACAAAATAAGAATTCAAGAAGATTGCTTATAACTAACTTTTTACTTCATAATTTACTGTTACTTTTGGCAGGTGAATGAGATGGTTGATCTTGTGGTAGTGAATTTTTTTCTAATCCTAGCCTTCCATGTGGCCATGGGTCCAAGGTTGGAGATTAGACAGAACAGACTTGAACTCCCTTGTCTGCCACTTGACAAGCTGCATAAATTATTTGTCTCATATTTCTCATTTGTATGTCTATTGTGAAAAATAAATGTAATCATGTTAAGAAAGTGCTGGCAGTTGTTATGGTGTTATTTTTTATTACTGTTACTATAAAATTTGGCCTCCATGCATTTTTTGGAAACAAAAAAGTCAACAATAAGTGACTAAATGTTTGCTGTTGGTCACCTTGGATCCTGTTCCATAGAAATACCATATCAAAAGCTGCTCGATCTCAAATCAGTGTCTACTATTTGCAGCACCTGCACTTATAGATTTTGTGCTCATTTAAAAAATACTTTTCCATTTAAAAAAACAGAAATAAGCATAGTTATCTCTGATTATAACTAATGGTCTGTTCTGGTGTCTATCACTTGCAAATTATCCTCTCACACTCCACATAGTCAATTTTATACATGCCATATAGGTAACTTTTAAAGTAAGACATTCCAAAAACTGTCCAGCAATTTTCATTTAGTTTGATTTCAAAGATAAACTTAATTCAATAATATTTAAGCTAGCTAAGACTTTCTATTTATCGTGTAAGAGATTCATTTTGGAGTGGTTAGGAGATGGAGTAATTTTCTTGCCAGTAACCCTTTATCAAGGTCAGTCTCTGGACAACAAGTGAATACTGTGCCCTAAGAATCTTTTCATAATTTATAATTTTATTTTATACTCTTTCTGATATAAATTCAGCTGCAAAATTTCTCTGATCTAATCAGTCTTTATCACTGGTACTTACTTATAATGACAGTTCAGTTAAAAATATTCTGATAATATATTCTCAACATAAAACTGCTATATTGGCCTTGCTGTCCATCACAGAAAGCTCTAATGTTGGAATGAGACCCATGAGGTTGCTAAGTGATACATGCCTTTCTTATCCCTTTCGTAGTGATCAGTTCAGTTCTCAAGCCCTGTGTTCTGCATAAGGACAATGACCTCTCCAGGATAGAAACTGTCATTGGAATAGTGTTGGATAAAGCCCCCATAATAACCTAGTAACTTCTTTTCAACAATAGAGATTAACTGGCCTTCATGTGGTTCACAAATTACTCTAGATTTTTTTTTTATTTCTTATTTATTTATTCATTTTTAAATTTTATTGTAAAGATGTGGGGTATGATTCAGGGTTAGGTATACAAACATTGATTATGCAAGTACCCTTGTTGATGAGGTATACCCCTCCCTCCCTTAGCAATTTCCCTCAACTGCCAATCCCACCCCCTCTCCCCTGACAGTTTCCCGTTACTGCCAAATGCTTTCTTATAGTATTATAATTGTTCAAGGTCTGCTTATGAGTGAGAACATATGGTACTCTGTTCTTTGTTTCTATGATAGATCACTGAGTATGATTGACTCCAAATCCATTCAAGTTGCTGCGAAGTCCATATATTTGTCCTTCTTTATGGCTGCATAATATTCCACTGTGCATATGTATCACATTTTCTTTATCTAGTCAAGCTTCGATGGGTAACATGGTTGGTTCCATGTTTTTGCTGTTGTGAATAGAGCTGCAACAAACATACCTGTGCAGGTATCTTTTTTGTAGAATGATTTAATTCCCCTGGGTATATTCCCAATAGGATAATTGCTGGGTCATATGGAAGGTAAATTTCTAGTTCTTTCAGAAATCGCCACACCCCACACTGTCTTCCAAAGAGGTTACACTAGTTTACATTCCTACTAGCATTGTGGAAGCGTTCCTTTTTCTCCACATTCTCACCGGCATCTGTTGTTTGTTTTATTAATGATGACCTTTTTTTTTTACTGGGGTTAGGTGGTATCTCAATGTGGTTTTGATTTGCATTTCTCTGATGATGAGTGAGGCTGAACACTTTTTCATGTGTCTGTTGGCTGCCCATATATCTTATTCTGAGAATTGTCTATGTATGTCTTTTGCCCACTTTTTAAAGGGGCTATTTTTTTTTTTTTTGCCTTTTGGTGCATTTGAGCTCCTTGTAGATCCTAGATGTTAGGCCTTTGTCAGATATACAGTTGGCAAATATTTTTCCCATTCTGTGGCTGTCTCCCTGCTCTCTTGATGGTTTCTTTTGCTTTGCAGAAACTCGTTAGTTTGATGAGGTCCCACCTGTCTATCTTATTTCTCAAGGTATTGGGCCTTTAGTGTTCTGAATAGAAATTGGTTGCCAGTTCCAATTTCCATAAGGATGTCTCCTGCATTTTCTAAGACTCTTATAGTTTGAGGTTTTATGTTTAGGTCTTTGATGCATTTAATTTTGTGTATGGTGATAGGTAGGGGTCCTGTTTCAATCTTCTGCATGTGATCAGCCAGTTCTCCCAGCACCGTTTACTGAATAGGTTCTCCTCTCTCCAGTGGTTGTTGTTGGAGGCTTTGTCAAAGATGAGTTGGTTGAGGATTGAGGCTTTGCTTCCAGAATCTCTATCCTGTTCCATTGGTCTATGTGCCTGTTCTTGTACCAATACCAGGCTGTTTTGATTACTGTAGGCTTATAGTAAAGTTTGAAGTCTGGAAGTGTGATACCTCCTGCTTTGTTTCTTTTGCTAAGGATTGTTTTGGCTATCCGTGGTAATTTATGTTTCCATATGAATTTCTGTATTGTCATTTCCAGTTCTGAGAAGAATGATGTTGGTAACTTAATGGGTATTGTGTTGAATCTGTAGATTGTCTTTGGTAGGATGGACATTTTAACAATGCTGATTATTCCTATCTATGAGCATGGAACATTTTCCCATTTGTTTGTGTCTTTGTGGATTTCTTTGAGCAGCGCTTTATAGTTCTCATTGTAAAGGTCTTTCACTTCTCTGGTTAGGAAGATGCCGAGGTGTTCCATTTTTTGTGTGGCTATTGTGAATGGGATTGTGTTTTTTATTTGGATTTCTGCCTGCTTGTTGTTGGTTTATAGGAATGCAATTGTCTTTTGCACATTTATTTTGTACTCTGAGACTTTGCCAAAGTCCTTTATCAGAGATAATCATGTGGTTCTTGCTTTTGCATCTGTTGATTTATTTGATGACATTTATGGTCTTGCGAATGTTGAACCAGCCCTGCATCCTGGGGATGAAGCCTACTTGGTCATGGTTGATGATTTTTGAGATGTGTTTTGGATGCAATTTGATAGAAATTTGTTGAGGATTTTTTTCATCTATGTTCATAAGGGATATTGGCCTGTAGTTCTCATTTTTTGTTGGCTCTTTACCAGGTTTGGGTATCAGTGTGATGTTAGCTCTGTAAGATGATTTAGGGAGAATTCCATCTTTCTCAATTGCCTGGAATACTTTCAGCAGCATTGGTATCAGCTCCTCCTTGTATGTTTTGTAGAATTCTGCTGGAAAGCCATCCAGTTCAGGGATTTTTTTTGGTAGACAGTTTTCTTATGACAGAGTCAATTTCCTGGGTTGTTATAGGTCTATTTAGTGTCTCAATGTCTTCTTGTTTCACTGTGGGGAGGTTGTGTGATATCAGAAAATTATCCATTTCATTTAGGTTATTAAATTTGTTTCCATATAGGTGTACATAATAATCTCTGATAATCTTTTGTATTTCTTCGGGGTCAGTTGTGATTTGATCTTTTGTATTTCTGATTGTGTTTATTTGGGTTTTTCCTCTCTTTTTCTTGATCATTCTGGCTAGGGACCCATCAATCTTATTAATTCTTTCAAAGAATCAGCTTTTTGTTTTGTTGATGTTTTCTATGATATTTTTGTCTTCTATGTCCCATATTTGGGCTCTTATTTTTGTGATTTGGATTCTTCTACTAAAGTTGGGGTTTTGGTGGTCTTCTCTTTCCAGCTCCCTTAGGTGTTCTATTAGGCTCTCCACCTGTGATCTTTCCACTTTCTTGATGTGTGCTCATAGAGATATAAATTATCCTCTGAGAACTGCTTTCAGGGCATCCCAGATGCTTTGGTAAGATGTTTTTTCATTTTCATTTGTTTCCAGAAATCTTTCAATTTCTTCTTTGATTTAAGTGTTAATCCAGTAGTTATTCAGCATCATGCTATTTAGGGTTCATGTCTTTGTGGGCTTTGTGGAAATGTTGTTGGTGTTGATATCTATTTTTATTCCATTGTGGTTTGAGACTGTGCATGACAAGATTTCAATCTTATGGATTTTGTTTATGCTTGAT
>CAUYQG010077797.1:0-64680 GCA_963574415.1 Tarsius wallacei | reverse complement strand
TAATCATCAGGGAGATGCAAATCAAAACCACACTGAGATACCACCTAACTCCAGTCAGAATGGCAATTATCGGTAACTCAAAAAATAACAGTTGCTGGAAAGGGTGTGGTGAAAAGGGAACACTTCTACACTGTTGGTGGGAGTGTAAACTAGTGCAACCTCTGTGGAAAACAGTATGGTGATTCCTAAAAGCTCTAAATATCAACCTCCCATATGATCCCGCAATCCCCCTACTGGGAATATACCCCGAAGAACTCAAATCACTTTATAAAAAAGATACCTGCACATGTATGTTTATTGCAGCATTGTTCACAATAGCAAGAACCTGGAAGCAACCATGCTGTCCATCAAAAGAGGATTGGATTTAAAAAATGTGGTACATATATGCAATGGAATACTACACAGCCATAAAAAAGAACAAAATCATGAATTTCGCAGCAACCTGGATGGAACTAGAATCTATAATACTGAGTGACCTCTCACAGAAACAAAGATCTGAGTATCACATGTTCTCACTCATGTAGTGAACCTTGAACATCCAACATATTACTATAAGAAAATGACTGATAGTGGTGGGAAACTATGGGGGTATGGAGGGGAAGGGAGATGGGATTAACAGTAGTCAGTATCTGTCTGGGGATGGGTAGACACCTCTTATCAACAAGGGTGCCTGAATGAAGCATATTTGTATACCTAACCCTTAACTGTACCCCACAGTATCATAATAAAAAATATTGATTATTAAAAAAAAAAGTTGGTAAGTACACAGACTATGCATAAAGTATTGGTTCAATAGGACCCAGACTGCTTTCTATTTCATTAGTTTGCAACATTTACGTACTTTCTTTTCAGCTTTTTCTTAGGGTGGAGTACTTCACCAACTAAAGATTTTCTCTATAAGAGACTAAGTGTAATAAGATGGTCTACCCATTAAAAGACTGTTGAAGCCTTGCAGCAGGATATAATCACATTTTTAGGAGCCTAGAAAAAAATTTTTTAGAGACTCGTAAGAGAAGCCAATCACAAGGGCAATACAAAACGTTTCTTTGAAAAGTTGACTGTCCCAGCATTGGGAAACATACCAAGTATTCTGTATTCTGGAAAAAGAAAAAAAAAAAGAAAAAGAAAAGTTGATACATTTCGGATGTGCCTCACCCAACAAGACTCTCAACCGTGGTCCTTCAAAAAACGAGAGGCTCTGGCTTCTCATTTTCTTCCTGCTCTACTGAGTTTCATGCTCCTTTTCTCCTTTATCTTTTGCTTTGTCTGCTCTTTAACTGTTAGTTACTTTTTTATTTCCATATCTTCCTACCTTACATCTTTTGTCTGAAAAACCTCATATAGCCACAACTCCAAATATAATCTCTGTTTTATCAACACCCTGACTTCTTTCCTGACTGCTACTTCTGAATTTCCACCTGTCTGCTGAACCTCCCTACAGTGACACAATGTCTCTACTTCAGTTACAAATATTGATAACTTAACTCATTCTGAGTCATACATCCTGTATCTATTTGTTTGAACATCTACTACATGGTGAACCCTTTCATTCTGGTGGTGCAAAAATAAGATGGTTTAGTCCCTGCCCTCAAAAACTCATTGTCTAGAGGGAAAGGATGACCTGTGAATGACTTCTAGAATGTGCTCAATATGCTCCAAATGAATTGCCGTGGCTCCCTAGTCTTTAGTTTAGGGTGTCTCCCTCCTCCCAGCTTCTTGGGCGCAGTTATCTTTGGCCACTTCTTTTTCTGTCACTTCATATGCTGGCAAACTAAGGCTTATTAATTGTAGTTTTATGATCTCTGTTCAGTATCTTGGCCATGACTGCCCCTGTTTACATCTTAATTATGGCTTCATACCAGCCTTTGAAACGGGTTTTTCTGATGCCAATCCCTTTGCTTTCCATCCATTTTATACACACAACCAGCATTAGCATGCAAAGATACAGCTCCAAGGCTGTTGCCCCAGGCCCAATGTCAAGAGAATCAAAAGAACCAAATCCAAATTCTCTCTTGATACTGAAGTATGGGCTCTTCCTGCTGGGCTTCCACTATTCCCTACATGTGCATGCACACATATCCACATCCACACACATGCTTCCTTTCTTGCGTACCCTTGGACTCAGGCACATCAGTCATGGACTATCCTTGGTTTCATGAACGCCTTCTGCTTCCCCTGCCAGAGCCTGCATCTGGTGGTGCAGGAACACATTTCATGCCATGTTGCATGCTCTTTCCCTTTTCCCCTGCCACATAGCAGTGTGCAAAGCAGAGTCCAGAACACATGTGGTGTCCAGTAAATAGTTTCTGTATTGACAGAAGTGCTTTAGAAGTTTCATTGGCTCAAGGCAATGAAGAGAAATCAACACACTCATTAAAGAGAGGCAGCACCGGGTAACAGTAAATGCTCTGTATTCTGCAAAGGCCAACACAGCAATGAGGTGTCAGCCAATACATCAGAGCGTGGAATGCTGGAGCAGCCTCCCATGAAAAGAAAGGAAATTGAGGCCTGGAGAGGACAGAGAAGGGGAAAGTCTCAAGTGACAGAGTGTCTGTGGCAGGGCAGGATTGGAGCTTGGGGTCTCAATCCCAGCCTCACTGCCTTTCCAACAAGTGATGCTTCCAAAATTTTTGATTTTGGTGACAGGCCATTTTGTGGTTCTGTCTATTTTATTCTGTTTTGGTATGACATACTTATCAGGAAAATAAACAGACAAACAAACTTAAGCCTCATTTTGCACAATTTTCATAAAATCCCAGAACTATTATCCACAAGACATTCAGATGTTCTGGAATACTCCATGAAGAATTTAGGTTTGGAGGATTGTAATGTTGAGAGGGCCCTCATTGGTGCCCCCACTCATCCTCCATGGGAAAGAAATGCTGACAGGTAGATTACCTGCTTCTTCTGGAAGCACATTTTTTTTTTTTTGAGTTGGAGTCTCACTCTGTCATCCAGACTGGAGTGCAGTAGCCGCTCCCGGCCACTGCAGCCTCGACCTGCTGGACTCTGGTGATCCTTCCGCCTCAGCCTTCCAAGTAGCTGGAACTACAGGCGTGTGCTACCATGCCCAGCTAATTTTTTGATTTATTGTAGAGATGAGGTCTTGCTTGCCCAGGCGGGTCTCGAACCCGCGGGCTCAGGCAATCCACTCACCTCAGCCTCCCAAAGGCGCGGGATTACAGGCTGAGTCACTGAGCCCAGCTCTGAAGCACATTTAAAAGGTGAGGAGATGGGGGGGGTTCTCAATTTTAGTACCACAAACTTTAACTATATAATATACAGTATTTAACTTCCATGAGCCTCAGTTTTCTCATCTACAAAGTAGGGATGAAGGTTGGAACTAAATGTTTTGTAAACTATTATATCTTCCTACCTTTAGCTTTGAGATTCTAGTATTCTAAATCTCCTGTGACAGATCCCCTGGGGATCCATCTCATTGCTGAGTAGTTCAACTGTTGGGTCAGAGAGCACATCTGCCCCTTGGACAGGAAGCTGCCTTCACACTCTGTGATGGGATTCACGAGAAAGGAGAGGACAGTCTTCTCTCTTTCTCTCTCTCTCTCTCTCTCTCTCTCTCTCTCTCTCTCTTTGGTAGCTGACCTGGCTGTTGGCCCTGGGCACAGTGCTGAGTCTGTTCACCCTTGGCTGCCCTTGAGGAAATGAGGTTTTCCCTGAGTCTCTCCAGTTTTCCTAAGGAGGCTGGCAAGCTCTTTAATTACACCCTGTCACAAACACTGACCCGGTCAGAGAGGAACAATGCCATTGGGTTGCTCAGACTCTGGTGGCAGCAAAGAGGAGACACCCTTCAGACTTTATTTCTTGCCTGGGGAGGGCCTCCCATGGGCACCAACAAAGGTGAATTCATGGGCCCTTCACCAAGAAGCAAGGGATGACTGAGGCTGCTTTGACCCACACACAGAAAGGGCACAGGGAGGGAGCGGGGTCTCTGAACTTTGATCCGTGAGGGGCAGCTCTTTAAAAGACCCCTGCCTGATCGAGTTCCTTGATTCTCTTGATAAGAGTTTCACAGAAAGGACTGTGACCTCAGGGCAACCTCAGGTGAACTGCTCTGCTGGGTCCTGGTAACTCTAAGGAGCATCACGATCTTTAATGAGAAACAGGTAATGGAAGTGTGTAATCCACATTTAATTCCAAAATGAAAGTCACCTTTCAGGCCACATTACCTGTCTAATCACAGGACAGCCTTTCAGAAAGGATCATTTTCTCTGGGAAATTATACTATATCAGTGATGAAAGAGTCTAGCAATCACCTCATTCAAACACTCCCCCCATTAATCCCTCTTGTTTGTCTTCATCCTCATCATAAAAGCTAGCATTGGCTGAGTACTAAGCACTCTGCTAAATGCTCTGCATGTATTATTTCATTTAATCTTCACAATAACTTGACGGTACAGGAGCTGTAAGTGTCCCCATTTTATAGTTGAGGAAGCTGTAGTCTAGCGAGATTGAACAATTTGTTTCTGATCAGACAGTAAAGAAGTTGAGGAACTAGTAAGAGGTGGAGCCTGGATTTGAAATTAAACCCCAGTGAGAAGAGATGATGAGCAGACAGCAACACAAACATGCGGCACAACCAGGTCTTCTGGTTCCTACTGCCTCCAAGAGCTCAGGAGCCTGAGCTTTGGAAGGACTGATTGTAAACTTTAGAATCAGACAAGATTCTAAAGACGATTAATCCTATAACACTATAACCTTGAATAAGTTAGTGCACAACTCTGAGTCACAGTTTCTTTTCTTCTATACAATAGAGATAATGACAGCAACTCAGAAATAATTATGAATATTTGCTATAATTATTTGAATGCTCTTTAGAATCAGAGGAACTAACAAAGTTACGAAGGAATAAGCAGGACTCATCAGCAGCAGGATAAAGCATTGCCTCAGAAGCATGGGGACAGAGTGTTTCAGGAAGGAGGAAATGGCTTAGCCAAGGGCTCCTGCAAGGAACTAAGGAAAATAAAAAGTGAGCTGGACGCAGTGGCTCATGCCTGTAATCTCAGTGCTTTGGGAGGCTCAGGTGGTAAGATTGCCTGAGTCCAGCAGTTAGAGACCAGCCTGGGCAGCATAGCAAGACCCTGTCCCTTAAAAAAAAAATTTTTTTTAAACTAGCTGAGCAAGGATACCTGCATAATCAATGTTTGTATAAAGAAATAACCCACTCAGTGGATGAAAACCCTCAACTTCCATCATCCTGGGGAAAATAATCATTTGGACAACACAGAAAATAGAATAAAGATTACTACTCAGGAGCATTAAAAAAAAAAAAAAAACAACTAGCTGACATGGTGGCATGCACTCATGGAGCCAGCTACTTGGGAGGCTGAGGTGGGAGGATCGCTTGAGCCTAGGAACTTGAGACTGCAGTGAGCTATGATCATACCGCTGCACTCCAGCCTGGGTGACAGAGTGAGACCCTGATTTGTATTTAAGGAGAAGAAGAAAAGGAGGAGGAAGAAAAGTAGAAGGAGGAGGAAGAAAAAAAGTATACACCAGATCAGTAAAATGGAGGATAATAGTGGCCTTAGCAAGAACAGGTTTCATTCTATTTTCTTTCTATTTTCAGAGTACAGAGGCAGAAAAACTTCTTTGAGTGGATGGAGGAGTGATTGGGAGATGAGGCAGTGGATAATCTGTCTGTGAAATGATAAAGACAGTTAGGACAGCAGCTGAGGAGGAAATGAAGCCTGGGATGGGAATGGATTGCTTTTTCAAGAGGGAGAAACTCGATCATGTTTAGATGCTGATGGAAAGATAAAAGTTTCCTGGGGAGATGGGAAGAGATGGGAATCAGAGCACAGGTGAGAGGAGGTCAGCTTTTCATAAAAGGAGAGACAGTTCCTAAAAATATACGATAAAGAGACCCTAAGCATCCTCTCCTTGGGTGTGTTCACTGAGAAGGGAGTTGACATGTCCTTTAAAGGCATCTGTGGTTACATTCCAATTTTAAAGGGAACTGCTTTTCAGAATAGTAAATCAGGCATGGAATGCCCTCATGAACACAGACTCTCTCAGCCCCAATATTGGAGTATCTTCCAACAGACAGGCAATCGATGAAGGAGGCAACCTGATGTGAGGCAAAAGCTGGGAATCTGAGAAACATAGGCTTAGGTCTTACCTCTGCCATATATTCACCATGTAATTTATTTTAGGCTGATCTTGTCAATCTGTCTGAGCCTCAGTTTCTTGTAGCAGAATGAAGACGATAATAACCCCTGTTTATTAGGTTTCTCTGAGAATTAGATATAATGTACCTCACATAAAATGGGCACTCAATAAGTTTCAGATTTCATTTTAGAAAATTTAGTCTTTCATAGATAGCATCAGTATTTGACCCCCAGCATGAAAAACTGGGATGAACACACAGCTGATAATAATGTACTGTGGTTGGGAATTTCTGTGTCAAATATTACACTTGTGGTTTCACGTTTACTTTAAAGTGCGTCTCAGTTTGCCACTACATTTTGATCAATGCATGAAGTGGATATGTATTGAAACTGAAGATGCCTATGATCACAGAGAAATCTTTTTGAGGGGAGATTAAACTAAATGGGTTGAATAAAGGCGAGTATCCCTGCTGGGAGGAAGTAATGGTTCCTAGGGTTTAGGGGGAATAATTATATTCTTTTTCCTTCTCTGTAGTTTGGTTACTGTTGAGAAACATGATATAGGAGTGAGAAGTCAGAGATAAAAATGATCCGTTTTATGAATGTGGAGTCAGATGGGAGAACTGAGGTCTTGCATTTGCCTGGCAATTGAGCTTGAAGATGCCCTCCCAGAGCTTTAGGTTTCTCTCCCATACCTGAGAACAACACCTGCCATGGAGAGCTAACGTCACAGAGAAGCAGAGAACTGCTGTATCCTGCCGTTGGCACACCCCAAAAGACAGACACCTACAGAAGCTATGCACCCTCCACCCACTGGGTCAACTCACTTCACCACTCAAATAAAGCAGGCTTCTCAGGGAGGAAGGGAATGGAGGGGGTAGAGGGGAGAATGTAAGTACGTGTGGCTTCAAACTGCTTCGTCCCAGGAAGCAAAGTTCTCTCTTGGAAACAAGAAGACCGGAAATGAAAACATTCACCACCACCTCAATAAGGTATAGAGTAAAAACAAATGCCATGCCTTGAGGGGCTATAAATGGGTTTCGTGTAGGTGGTGAAAGATTCTGGATGAACAGTGACATGGTGCAGAACAGTCTTCAGAGGAACAGAAATGTACTGTGGATATCTGTAGGCATAACTTGATCCACAGTTATACTGTAATAGTTAGTAATTACTGCCAAAATTTATTTGGTGCTGTTTTAATTTTTCACTCAGTCATCAACAACACAAAAAACTCTTGTCTGTTTTGCAAATTAGAAAATCCAGGAAGAACCAGAAAGATGAAGAATTAGGATCCAAGTCTGGTTCTCCCAATACCCAGGCCAGAACCTTCTGGGAGAGATGTAAGTTGCAGGAGCAGAGCTAAAAGAATGGAAAAGAGGCTAAGCCCCACCACTACGTAGTTTCTGAAGACTACCACCGCTTCAAGCATCCCTGACCCAACAAGCCCAGAGGGACAAATGCAGCTGTCAGTCAGCAGAGGCCTGAGCAGAGAACAGTTTGAAGACCAGCTCCCTGGAGAGAAAGGAGCATATTAATGATATGATCTGCATATTCTTAACAAGACAGCCTTGGAGAAATTAAGCATAAAGGAATCGTGTGCTGCTCAGAGCTAATTTATAACCTGTTCAAGGCAAAAAGATCTTAAAGATAATGAAGATGAAAGTTAACATTTACGAGAAAATTTTTACATGCCAGCAACTTGCTTTGTGTGGAGTTTACCACCTAACCCTTACTGAGGCTTAAGAGTTGGGTACTAGGATGACCCACATTCCTACAGATGAGGAGCCAAGGCTAGGAACCTCTGACGGTTCCTCAAACCCCTGAGCTCCCTCCCACTTCACAGCCTACATAATTGTTCTTCTTGCTTTCTGGAACACTGCTCCCCAGATCGTTGCATGACTGACCTGTCTTATAAGTCAGGTGTGGGCTCAAATGTCGCTTTCTCAGAGAGGACTTCCTAACACCAAATTAAAAGAGCTTCCCAATTTGCTCCCGAACCCCTAACTCTTCTTGGTTTCTTTTTACAGTTATCACTACTTGAAATTAGATCACACGCACACATGTGTTTACTGCCTGTCACTCTTACTAGAATGTAAACTCCATGGGGGCAAAGAATTGACCCAGTTTACCACTGTCTCCCCTGCCTAGAGCATAGCCTGGCACATAGAAGGTACTCAATAAGCATTTGCCTGAAGCGTCACTCTCCACAAGCAGTAGAATGCAGACACAGGATAGCATCCCGCCTTCAACATCTGCTTCCTTGAAGAAGCCCCCTCTGCTTCAAAGTGTCAGTGCCTACAGGTCAGCAAACAAAAACAGGAATACTTCTGGCAACATGCGAGTCAGTTTTCTACCACAAGTTATTGGGGTGATTAATTTAAAGCCAGAGAACTAAGAATCATCAAAAGCTCTCCTTGAGAATTCATTCGGTCTGTTGCTATTTCTTTGAATATTGTTTTCCTCCACCTCTCTTTGTTTTTTTCTTTCAGGAATTCCTACTAAGCAGATACTGAAACTTTTGAATCGGCCTGCCATATAACTTTTTGACATACTTTCCATCTCTCTGTCCCTTTCTGTTGCAATCTGGAGACTTTCTTTGGCTTAAGCACCACTTTAATAATTTGGTCTTTGGTTGCCTTCTGCTTTCTATCTCAAGCATTGTGTTTTCTAATTGATTTTTAATAGATGTGTTAGCCAGTTCTGCATTGCTATAAAGGAATATCTGAGGCTGGGTAATTTACAAAGAAAAGAGGTTTATTTGGCTCATGGTTCTGCATGGCGCCAGCATATACTCAGCTTTTGGTAGGGCTTCAGGAAGTTTCTAATCATGGCGGAAAGTGAAGGGAAGCAGGTGTATCATGAGAGCAGAAGGAAGGGAAGGAGGTGGCAGGCTGTTTCAAACAACCAGCTCTCCAGTGAACCCACAGAGAAAGAATTCACAGCATCAAGTCATTCATGAGGGATCCACTCCCATGATTGGGGATCACATTTCAACATGAGACTTAAAGGGGACAACCATACAAACTATATCCGATGCAATATCTACATTATCTCTCAGAGAATATTTGTATATTTATTTAAAAGCCCACTTGACCATTTCCCTGGTTGGTAACAGCTCCCTTTGTCAGGTTTATTAATCCCCTGCAGGATACCTATGTGATTCCAACATTTGTCATGCTTGTGTGTGTACCTGCCTCTGAATCTGAGAATCTTCATCTATCTTTGAGTGTCAGCTTTGCTTACTACAGTCTGCCCCCAATGATGGCAGTGGGATAGGACGTGCAATCCACAGGTGTGCCACTAGCTGCTACTGGGTGACCCCTGCACGTGGGGCACTGCCTGCTTCTCTGGCCCCCTCACCTGTCACTCATGGCTCCCGCCTCTGCTGTCTACTCTTTGGTATAAGAGGGCTTTCCTGAATGAAATGGACTTCCAAGCCATTTTATGATAGTGGCCACAGGACTAAGCTTGTTTCCTCCTGCCGACAGTTTCCCAGCCCCTAATGTAGAGCTCCTCAGAAGCCAATATCCCAGGGACAGCAGTCCTTCCACCCTAAATCTTTCATTCCATGAGATAGTCCTCTAATTGAATCCCAGCTACTCTCTCTCTTTTGGAGATTCTAATAACTGGTCCACCAGGACAATGACATTTGGCTGTCTTGGCCCATGTTCTTTGCACTCTTGTACCCCCTCCTTGCCATTTGGTTGTTTCCTGGATTTAAAAAGAAGTCCCTAGTGTAAAACCTGGAAAAAGTGAAACAAAACAAATGGAACAAACAAACAAAAAACCTCAATAATTTGAAAAATAAGTTATGTCAATTTAAGTGTCTGTAATATAATCCCATTTGGGTGTCTCTGAGATATCTTGGTTGCCAGGTGCCAAAGCCTGGGCTCCACTCTCCCTGAGGCAAGGGAACACTTACTCAGGGAGAGACTTACTATTAAACCACATAGAAAGTCCTGTCTACTTGCTGGCTGACTTGGGACTCATCACACTTGTAAAGCCTCACGCTGTTTGTATTGCCACCGTATACACAACCCTTGGAGAGTCTGAGGAGAGAGTATCTTGGAGCAGCCCAGGCTCTGAGTGATGGCTTCTGTTCAGGAATCCTATGGGACATGCTGCCACAGAACCCATTAGACAATCAACACAGTGTTATGTTATGAAGTCTTCTCCATGATAAGTCCCCTGAGGTCAGGGGCCATATTATACTCTGTTGAGTGTCTCTATGGCACCTTGCACTAGAAAATGTTGTGATCATATATTCTCTAGATGCAAGTTGATGCTATTTTATAAAATTAAAATGATTCATGAATGATTTTGCAAAGATTAGAGTCAAATATTATTTACCAGACCTTAACTGATTCAATAAATTATATATGCTCAGTAGGTTGTGAACCAAGGGAAAAATAGATTGTTTATTTGGTTTTTTTGTTGAAGTTTTAAAATATTTGTTGTGCTCCCTCTCCATAAAAAACTGATATGCCCTTTGATAAAGTAAGAAATCAATTCATAAATAAGCAGCATAGCAAGTGATAACCCCTCCGAGCCTATCCGTCACTGCAAATCAATATTAACAATCTCTGACTGCACAAGGAAATATGAATTAATGCTCTGGCAGATTCAAAAATTACAGAGTCTCTTCAAGTAAAACAAAAAGAAGATGGAGACAGATATGTCATCCCAGCCACTCAAGAGCCTGGGGCAGAAGGATCACTTGGATAACAAACCAAGACCCCATTCCCACTCACCCCATCCCAAATAAGAAAGAAGATAGGATCACATTAATAGAAAAACCAAATACATGGTTATTGTTTAGATAACAACAACAACAACAACAAAACAGAGGGTGTTTAAAGCTGTAATCCTGGATAACAACAAATGTTTATGCAATCTTAGTATATGCTTTAGAGTAGGAACTTAACCCTTCTGACAACCCTATCAAGCATCTAGTTATAGTCTCTATTTTACAAATGAGGCCCAGGGAGGTGAGTTCACTTGCCTAGAGTCACACACTAGTAGGTGATGAAGCTGGGGTATAAATCCATACTGCCATTCAATGGAAGGATTAGAATGCCATTATAAACATTAGAATGACTTTCTTTTTTTCTCTTTCAGTCCTTATTTCCATTTAGTTTTTTCATTTCTGCACAGACTCACACCTCAAAGTCAATGTGAAATAGAATTGGTGATAATGGACATCTTTGTCCTGAGTTGTTTCTGTCTATGACGAAAATGTGTCCACAGCTTCACCATTAAGGAAGATGTTTACTTTAAAGTTGTAGTTAAAAGTTCTTTACTAAGCCTGGGCAACATAGCAAGACCTCGTCTCTACAAAATATTTTAAAAATTAGCTGGGCGTAGTGGTGTGTGCCTGGAGACCCAGCTAGCTACTCAGGAGGCTGAGGCAGGAGGATTGCCTGAGTCTGGGAGGTTGAGGTTGCAGTAAGCTATGATTGTGTTACTGCACTTCAACCTGAGTGATAGCATGAGAACCCCATCCAACTCAAAAAAAAAAAGTTCTTTACTAAGTTGAGAGTTTATTTCCTATTAGTTTATTAAGAAATTTTGTTTTGTTTTGTTCTGACCATAGGTATGTGTTGAATTTAGCTAAATGATGTTCTGTACCTATTGAAAGGATCACACTTTTTCAATCTTATATAATAAGATGATCTATTCTTTTGAGATTTTTGTTTTGAAAGTCACCTTAAGAATTGTCTAGATCTGGTTATTGCTTTAACCTTTAAAAACTATTTTGCTGAAATACAGTAGAAATATAGAAAATTTCACAATAATTTATACAATGTCTATGAATATTCACAAAGTGAATATGCTCAAGTTCTCAGTGCTCTTCAAAGAAAGAGAACTTTGCCAGTCCTCTAGAAAAATCCCTCATACCCCTTCCAATTACTAGCTCCTGCTCCACAAAGGGCAGTCTTTATTCTAACTTCAAACAGCACGAATTAGTTTACCTTCTTTTATACATTATATAAATTGAATTTTGTGTCTTTTTCCACTCAGTACTATGTTTGCAAAATACATCTAAGTTGTCTCGTTGGTGTAGCTCATTTCTTCTCGTTGCTATATAGTCTTATTTTGTGTGAATACAACTTATGTTTCCATTCTGTTGTTGAGGAAGTGGAGTAGTTCCCAGTTTGGGATTCTTACAGATGATGTTATTTTTAGTAATCAGGTACCTGGCCTGCTGTGTTTTTATTAAGAAAGGTGGTGTCTTAATAGGAAAAGTTTCTATTTTTCTTTGGTCCAATTTTGTTTCATGTTTTTTCTTTTTCTTTTTTTTTTTTTGAGTTGGAGTCTCACTCTGTCACCCAGACTGGAGTGCAGTGGCCGCTCCCGGTCACCACAGCCTCGACCTGCTGGGCTCTGGCGATCCTTCCGTCTCAGCCTTCCGAGTAGCCGGAACTACAGGCATGGGCTACCACGCCCGGCTAACTTTTGATTTGTTGTAGAGATGAGGTCTCACCAAATTGCCCAGGCGGGTCTCGAACCCGCGGGCTCAGGCATTCCACTCACCTCAGCCTCCCGAGGCGCGGGATTACAAGCTGAGCCACCGAGCCCGGCTTATTTAATATTTTTTCTTTTCTTTTCTTTTCTTTTTTTTTGAGTCGGAGTCTTACTCTGTCCCCCAGACTGGAGTGCAGTGGCCGCTCCTGGCCACTGCAGCCTCGACCTGCTGGGCTCCGGCTATCCCTCCGCCTCAGCCTTCCAAGTAGCTGAAACAACCGGCGTGCGCTACCACGCCCGGCTAATTTTTTGATTTGTTGTAGAGATGAGGTCTTGCTTGCCCAGGCAGGTCTCGAACCCACGGGCTCAGGCAATCCACTCACCTCAGCCTCCCAAGGCGCGGGATTATAGGCTGAGCCACTGAGCCCGGCTCATATTTTTTCTTTAAAATTATCTAACCTTACAGATATTTTGGAGTAAATTTGCATATGATTTCTACTGTATGCATAACATATGCTATGATTTAAATGTTCAAAAATATATCTATAAAACCTTAGCTTTATTCTAAATAGTATTGTTTTAGACTCTTCTGTTCTTTCTCTGGCTATTGCTTATTTTTTTTTTTTCTTTTCTTTTTTTGTGAATATTCATCTTTATAATTTCCTTTCTTTTACTTTTTTTAGGCTTACAATTTTTTTTTACTTTGGTTAAATATTTGACCCATTTATTTTTTGTTTTTCTCGTGTATATTTGCCTGGATTAATAACTATAACTGATGTTCTACATTTTGTTTTAAGTACCACTTTAGATGCATCCTATATGCGATGACATACTGAGATTTTGTACTATTCTAAATAGTTTATAATGTCTATTGTAATTCCATCATTGACTAAAGATTTTTATGACATTGCTGTATAGTTGCTCATGAAAACCTTTGTCGCATCTTACTGGGAACACAGTTGTCTGTCATTTCTCTTTGTAGTTGTAAGTGGCTACATGACTGCATTCTAGTCAATGAAATATGTTCAGATGTGATGTGCACTACTATCTGAGCTGGTCCCTAAAAACTCCCACATTTGACCCTCCATGCTCTTTTACCTTCCACTGACTTGGTGCAGAAGAGCTCAGAGACTTGGGAAATCAAGCACTGAAGACAGATGAAGCACATGAGAGAAAATGAACTGCTCACCGAACAAGAATATCCCTTTGGGGCTTTAATTGAATATTAAATGAGCTTCTGTCATGTTTGAGACATTATACACTGGACGCTTGTTTATCAGAGCTGCCAGAGATATGTTAGCTAACATAGTTATATAGGGTTGTGTTTTGTTAGTTTTAAAACAATACATTAATTGGACTTTTTTTGCTAATTTAATTGTTTTATAGTCAGAGGACTTTGCCTGTTTGATATCGATTCTTTAGTTTTTGTTGAAACTTCCTTGTGATTTGATAGGTACACAATTTTTATAAATGTTTCATGTAAAGAGATTTTTATGAATGTTTTATGAAAGCTTTAAAAGTATATGTTACTTTGATTTCTTTGATCATGTAACTATGATCAAGCCTGTTAATTATGCCATTCAACTTTTATCTCAACTTACTAACTTCTGGCTGCCTGATTACCCCAGAGAGGGTTTGTTAAAATTTCTTCTACTTTGATATGGTATTGTGTATTTCTCTATTTAAAAGTCAAATCATAAAAGCAGAAAGTAAAACAGCGGTTACCAGGGGTTGGCAGGGAGAGGAAATGGGAAGGTACTGGTCAAAGGGTATAAACTTTCAGTTATAAGAGGAACAGTTTCTATAGATCTAATATACTATGTGGATGGTGATGGATGTGTTATTTAATTCGATTGCAGTAATTATTATACAATCTGTATGAATATCAAATCATCATGTTGTACACCTTGAACATATTCAATTTTTAACTAAAATATTTTAAATAAAAAAGCATTTCTACTAAAATAATGACTTAGTTAAATATTAATTCATAGATTTTGAGACTAGGTTGTTAGATACGTTTATTTTTGTGATAGTTTTATCTTATCATTACGAATGCTCTCTTTGTAGATCTATTAATGTTTTTATCTCAGAATCTTTTTCATCTGGTATTCTTAATGCCAGACTTTTATGAGTTTCATTTCATTATCTTAAAACTCTGTCATTTTGCCTTAGCATGTATTTTTTTAGACAGCATATATCTAAATCGTGTTTCTTTTTCATCTGATCTAAGAATCTGTACCTTTTAAATTCAATCTGTTTATACTTACTGTGTTTGCTGACATAATTAGGCTTATTTTTACCACCTTTTGTTTTGAAATTATCATATTTTGTCTGTTTTCTTTTTCTTCCTTCTTTTATTACTCTATTGGATTAATTAAATATATACACAACACACACACACACATACTAGAATAACAGCTGGCACATAGTGTGATGTATAATTTTGATTGATCAAATTTTTTAAAATTTTATTTTCCCCAGTTTTTATTTATTTCTGTTTTCTTTACTGGTTTGGTAGTTATTTATTCTTTACTATTGCTTTAAGTGATGATCCTGAGTAGTAAAGTTTCTCAGTCTTGTGAATCTGAAAATAACTTCTCATCAACCAAATTTATTTTTTAAGAAACTACAGGTGATTCTTTTGTTTATTTGTAAAGTTTTAGAACACATACTAATGAGATTATCATTATGAAGATGATAATACAGATAACTTAAACTGGCTGCAAGGTTGGCATTTTTAAACTTCCTTAAAAATGAACTGTATTTTTATTAATAGTTTTAGACTTTATAGAAAAAATTTTGCGGCTGGTACAGAGTTTCTGTACATTCCCTTGTCCAGTTTCCACTAGTATTAACATCTTACATTAGTATGGTAACCAATATTGGTTCATTATAATTAACAAAAGTAATACTTTAATCAGATTTCCTTAGTTTTGATCTAATATCCTTTTCCTATCCCAGCATTCCATCCAGGATACCACATCACAGTTAGTTGTCAAGTCTCCTTAGGCTTCTCTTGAGTATGATAGCATCTCACTTTCAATGTTTCTGATGACCTTGATGGTTTTGGGATGTATCAGTCAGATATTTTCTAAAATATCCCTGAAGTGGGATTTGTCTGGTGTTTTTCTCTTGATTAGACTGCTATTACAGATTTTGGAGAAAGCCCACAGAGATAAAGTACCATTTTCATCACTTCATAGCAAAGATATTAACTATCAACATGAGTTATCACTGTTGACCTTAATCTTGATCACCTGGCTACCATAGTGTTTGCCAGTAAAGTTACTTTTTTTTGCTCTTTTATCCATACGTACTCTTTAGAAAGAAGTCGCTATGCACAACCCATCCTTAAGAAGTAGGGCATTATGCTCCCCCTCCTTGAGGGCAGAGTATCTACATAATTCATTTAGCCATCTTCTGCATGGGAGATTTGTCTCCTCTCCCACATCTACTAATTGATTCAATAACTTATTTATATCAGAATGTACTAATGAATATTTATTTTATACTTCAAGTTTTATCCAATATTACTTTAGTTTATCCAGTATAAACTATTGGATAATTTTTAATTTGACCAACAAATTATTCCAGCGTTGGCCACTGGAAGCTCCTTCAGTTAGGTCGCATGTATTTTTGACAAACTTGTCATTGTGGATATATTGATTTTTAGCATTTTTTTAAAGTTGGGGTCTCGCTGTGTTGCCCAGGCTGGATGCAGTGCAGTGGCATGATCATGGATCACTGCAGGCTTGACCCCTTGGGCTCAGGTGATCCTCCCACATCAGCTTCCCAGGAAGCTAGGACTACAGGCATGTGCCACCACTCCTGATTATAATTTTTTTTTTTTTTGAGTTGGTGTCTCACTCCGTCGCCCAGACTGGAGTGCAGTGGCCGCTTCCGGCCACCGCAGCCTCGACCTGCTGGGCTCCAGCGATCCTTCTGTCTCAGCCTTCCTAGTAGCCGAAACTACAGGCGTGCACTACCACGCCCGACTAATGTTTTTGATTTATTGTAGAGATGAGGTTTCGCCTGCCCAGGCGGGTCTCAAACCCACGGGCTCAGGCAATCCACTCACCTTAGCCTCCCAAGGCGTGGGATTACAGACTGAGCCACCGAGCCTGGCTATAATTATTTTTTATAAAACTTTAGCCATTTATTGAGTATTCACTTTTCTAAAAAACACAGAAATGAGAATAAAATAAACACATGGAGACTCACTAGCCCTGCAAGATGCAAAGAGCCATGGACAGGAAACCTGCGAATATTCTTCCTCACACAGTGGCTGCGCTTCCTCATATTCGGGTTCTGTATTTTGTCCCTCTTTCTTTTTTAGTTTTTTATTTTTATTTTTTGGAGTTGTAGTCTCACTCTGTCGCCCAGGCTGGAGTTCAGTGGCACGCTCACAGCCATTCCAGCATCGACTTGCCGGGCTCTGGCGATCCTTCCACCTCAGCCTTTTAAGAAGCCAGAACTACAGGCTTGCGCTACCTCGTCCAGCTAATTTTTAATTTATTGTAGAGACGAGGTCTCGCCAAATTGCCTGGGCAAATCTTGTCCCTCTTTCAAGGGAGAGGAAACTGGCTAGAAGATGCACATATAAGGTCACAACCACCTAAAGCCAGCTGATGCTGATGACTTGTACATTCTAGGATCTCTGAGAAACAGCATCAGATGAGCATTGCCAAATACCTACTTCCTAGTCAAACTTGCTGCCACTGTTCTTTGAAGAGATCTTTGGGATGGATCATGTCCTTTAACTGTAGCTTTTGTGTGTCCCAGAGCACAAAGCCTAAAGTCCACGCACAGTCTTCATTTTCAAGTATGAGTCTGTTTCAGGACAAGCCCAGGTTGCTGTGGTGTTTCTTTATCTCTCGGTAGCGTCTATGGGTGGCCAAGCAACAGCACAATTTTCGGTCAATATTCCAATTTCCAGACTTGCTCCCATTCAATCTGGACACTGCCCATCGTTAAGGCTGTCATCCTGAAACAAGTGACGACCTTGACCCATCTTCATTCTGAAGTTGTACTCTTTTGTAACCAAACCTCTTCCTCATAAATTGAATGGAGTTCTCAAAAGGTGCCAGGCTTATTCTTAGAAAGCATCCTGAGATGGGGCTGGAGGGTTCTCACCTTTGGGCTCTGGAGGCGGCGCTTGGCACAGCTGCTTTTTTCTGGGCTGCCAGCAACTCATGAATTGCTTGTTTTACTTGTGACCTGAAGATGTGATTGAGTTTGAGATCCACCACCTGAAAAACGATCCTGTCTACTCCAGCTTCCAGCATCCTCTACTGAACCACGCTCTACCTCAGACCATTTTACAGCTGTTTTTTGTTCATCATAGGATTCCGTTTCTGCTTGTCCAGCTGTGTTGACACAACATTATCTCCTTTCTGCCTTAGATTTTGGTACACTGGCTTGGCGTCCGCAAGAGAGACTGAATACAACCGCCTCTCCAGGACAGAGGGCCTGGGTCATGCAGGGGCGGCAGAGGTGGCAAAGGGCCCCAAGAAAGCAGTGGCAAAGCCCAACTCAAGGGCTTTTTTTTTGTAGCACAGAGGTCTTGCTATGTTGCCTAGGGTGGTCTTGAACTCCTGGGTACAATTATCCCACCTTGGCCTCCAAAAGTGCTGGGATTATAGGCATGAGCCACCATGACCTTTTTTTAAAAAAAATAATTTTAGCATTTTTTAACTTTCTGGCACTAGAAGATGCTGTAAGCCTATCTCATATATTTACTGCCCCAATTCTAGAATTAACCATTTCTTTAAGGAGCCCTGTTTCATTTTACTGAAAAATGGTATTAGAAACCAAGATCAAGGTGCTTAGGTGAGCTTGTTCCTACTGGGGTGTTATTTTTTTTATGCCTGTTCAGCTGACAAAACAAGATTTATGTGTATATAGTAACCCATGTATGTACATACACATATTTATAAATTTTGCTATATTGAAATATCTGCACCTGTATACAGGCAAATATAAGTTTATACTGATAGTTCTAACTTTAATACATTCCCACATGAACAATTCAGGCTTCCTTTCCTTTGCTTATCTGTAGACGCCCACTACAGCAGTGAGAAGCCTGGCTCTCATCATCCATCATCCATTTGCTTTGTTGTTCAATTTGAATATATACGTATAGTAGTTTGTCCATAACACTGTGGGAGACAACTTTATCAACTATAGTATGGTACTTATGTACAGCTTCTTTTGCCTTTAATTGTATAAACTATATTCATTTTCAAAGTTACTTCAGTTAGCACATGTTTTTAACTTGTGTTTTCTCTTGTTTTATAACTACAAAGTAACAAATTATTTGTTTAAATGTACATACATTACTATGCAGAAGCTCTTTGGTTTATAAATAGAGTAAGTAGACAACCTACAGAATGAGAGAAACTATTTACAAACTAGGCAGGACTGACACCCAGAATCTCTAAGGAGCTTAAATGAATTGACAGCAAAACAACAACAACAACAAATAACCCTGTTAAAAAGTAGGCAAAGGACATGAACAGACACTTCTCAAAAGAAAACATTCAAGTGGCCAACAAATATGACAAAATGCTCAACATTACTAATCAACAAAGAAATGCCAATAAAAACCACAATGAAATACCATCTTACATCAGTCAGAATGGCTATTATTAAAAAGTCAAAAACAACAGATGTTGGTGAGGTCAGAGAAAAGGGAATGCTTATACACTGTTGGTGGGAATGTAAGCTAGCTCAGCCCTTGTGGAAAGCAATTTGGAGATTTCTCAAAGAACTAAAAATAGTTTTACCACTGGACCCAGCAATCCCACTACTGGGCATATACCCAAAGGAGCATAAATTGTTCTACAAAGAGACACCTGTACTTGTATGTTTATCCCAGCACTATTCACAATAGTAAAGACAGGGAACCAACCTAGGTGCCCTTCAAAAGTGGATTGGATTTTTTTTTAATGTGCTTTATATACACCACAGAATACTACGCAGCCATAAAAAAATGAACAAAGTAATATATATTTTTTTTTGCAGCAACGTGGATACAGCTGGAGGTCATTATTCTAAGCAAATTAATACAGAAACAGAAAGCTAAAAACTGCATGTTCTCACTTATAAATGGAAGCTAAACACTGGCTACACATGGACATAAGGATGGGAACAACAGACACTGGGAACTCTTAAAGAGAGGAAGGAGGAAAAGGGGTAAGGGTTGAAAAACTACCTATTGGGTACCATGCTCACCATTTGGGTGATGGGCTCAATAGAAACCCAAATCTTACCATCATGCAACATACTCATATAACAAACCTGCACATGTACTCTTTGAATCTAAAGTTTAAAAAATTGCATATATTGAGTATCATTCTTTGTGCTATGTAATGCAATAGTTTTCAAAAGTGCAGAATGTCATGAATCCACAATTATAATATCATACAAAATAGTTTTTTCACCCTAAAAATATCTTTACTTCACCTGTTCAACCCTCCCTCTTTTAAATGGAATCCCTAGAAACCACTAACTTTTCACTATCTTTATAGTTTTGCTGTATCCAGAATGTCAAATACTTGAAATCATACAATATGTAGCCTTTAAGACTTGCTTCCTTCACTTAGCAATATGTATTTACTATGGTGTGAATGTTTGTCCGCTGCCCCCACCCAAATTCATATATTAAAATCCTAACCTCCAATGTGATAGTATTAGGAGATAGGGACTTTGGGCAGGTGATTAGGATATGAGGATGGAGTTTCCATGAATGGGATTAGTGCCCTTATAGAAGAAATCCCAAAGATCTACCTTGTCCCTTTCACCTTGTGAGAATGTAGCAAGAAAGTACACCCATGAACCAGGAAGCAGATCCTCACAAGACAGGTAATCGGCCTTGATTTTGTGCTTCTCAGCCTCCAGAAACATAAGACATTAAATTATATTGTTTGTAAGCTACCTGGTTAATGGCATTTTGTTAACACAGCCCAAATGAACTAAGGCACTATTTAAAGTTTTTCCATGTCTTTTCATGGCTTGATAGCCAATTTTATTTTTATTCCTGAATATTATTTTATCATATGGATTTATTACAATCTGTTATCCATTCATCAATTGGAGAACATCTTAGTTGTTTCAAGTTTAAAGTGAGTATAAATAAAGAAACTATAAATATTTGCATGTGTATTTTTGTGTGGACTTAAGTTTTCAAATGATGTGTGTAAATACCTAGCAGCACTATTGCTGCACTGTATGGTGACATTATGTTTAGCTTAGTGACAACCTGTTTAACTGTCTTCCACAGTGGCTATGCCATTTTGCATTCCCACCAGCAATAGGTGAGAGTTCTTGTCCTTTCCATTCCACATACTTGCCAGTAATTGTTATTGTTAGATTTTTAAAAATTTTGGTCATTTTAATAGATGGGTAGTGTATCTCATTGTTTTTTTAACTTGCTGTTTCTTAGCAACATATAATGTTGAACATGTTTTTTTATATTCCTATTTGCCATCTGTGTGTCTTATTTGGTGAGATGTCTGTTAAGATCTTTTCCCCAGTTTTAAATTTTATTATTGAGTTTTAAAGATTCCTTGATTATGACCAGATGCGGTAGCTCATGCCTATAATCCCAGTACTTTTGGAGCCCAAGGTGAGAAGATTACCTGTGCCCACAGATTCAAGACCAGCCTGGGCAACTTGGCGAGGCCTCATCTCTACAATAAATTAAAAAATTAGCCTGGTATGGTGGCACATGCCTATAGTTGCAGCTACTTGGAAGACTGAGGCAGAAGGATCACCTGAGCCTAGCATGTTGAGGCTGTGGTAGCCATGAGCATGCTGCTGTACTCCAGCCTGGGCGACAGAGTGAGACTCCAACTCAAAAATAAACAAATAAATAAAAATAAGTATTCCTTGTTTATTTTAAATACAAACCTCATATCAGATATATATTTGGAAAATCCTTTAGTTCAAGCCATGACTTTTCTCCTTATTCTCTTAATAGTATCTTTTGAAAAACATTTTTTTGAATCTTAATAAAATGAATCTTCAGCCCATAAACATAGCACATTTCTCCATTTTCTTAGCTCTCCTTTGATTTCTTCCATTAGAGTTTTATAGTTCTCTGTGTGAAGGTCCTATACATGTTTTATATTTTGGTGCTATTGTAAATGGTAGTTTTTTAAACTTCAAATTTTGATTGCTCATTGCTAGGATATAGAAAAGCAGTGGATTTTGTGCATTTATCTTGTATCTTATGACCTTGCTATACTCACTTATTAATTCAGGAGGTTTTGTTGTTGTTGATTCTTTCGAATATTCCACACAGGAAATCTTGTCATCTGCAAACAAAAACATTTTATTTTTTCCTTCCCATTCTGTATACCTTTATTTCCTTTTCTTACTTTATTGCAATAGGTAGGACTTCCAGTACAATGTTGAATAGGAATGGTAAAAAAATTGATTCTTGCCTTGTCTGTAGTCTTAGGGGGAAAGCATCTATCTTCTTACCATTAGTTTTCTCATTTTTGAATTATAGATAGATTGGGAACTAATTCTAAACTTGTTATTACTTTTAGTCAACACTTTGAAGATTCTAACATTCTGTGGCATCTATTGTGGTCAATGAGAAATCTTCTCTAAGTTTCAGCATCCTTTTCCAGGAGATTTTTTTTTCTTTCATTAGTAATAATATTTTTAAAAAGTTAATATCCTACAATTTTCCTGCATGTGTACACATGTGTCTCACATGTGTCTAGGGACACAATTTTTAATTTCAGTTTGCTCACCTATTAGTGTCCCTTTTCAATTAGAAAAATCTTGTCTTTAATTTGGAATTATCATGACTTTTTCTTTTTTGTTATTTTCTCTCCTCATAGTTCAGTTTCCATTCCATCCTTCTGAAATTCATATTTGATATGTTTGACATTTTTATTCAATCCTCCCTGTCTTTAAATATCCCTTTTATATTTTTAGTTCCTTTATCTTTATGCAGCATTCTAGATGATTTTCTCAAATCTACTTTCTCTTTTACTAATCTTCTCATAGACTCCATCAAGTCTGAGATTCTTAAATTTTTCACTAAATTTCTAACTCTTTACTTTTTTTTGAGTTGGTGATCTCACTTTGTTGCCCCATCTGGGGTGCAGTGGCATAATCACAGTGATCACAGCTCATGGCAGCCTCAGCCTCCAGGGCTCAGGCAATCCTTTTACCTTAGCATCCTGAATGGCTGGGACTACAGGCATGCACCACCACACCCAGCTAATTTTTTGATTTTTTTTTTAGACATGAGGTTTTGTTATGTTGCCCAGGCTGGTCTTGAACTCCCCAGCTCAAGCAATCCATGCACCTTGGCCTCCCAAAGTGCTGGGGTTATAGGCATCAACCACTGTGCTCAGCCTTAACTCTTTACCTTTTCTCACAATTCTCACATCTGAGTTTCTTTGTTTTCTCCAATCACAGATAGATAGTGCTATAGCATTAATATTTGTCCCCTACAAAACTCATTTTGAAATTTAATCTTCAGTGTAGCCATATTGAGAGGCAAGGCCTGTAAGAGGTGATTGGGTCATGAGACCTCTGCCTTTATGAATGGGTTAATCCATTAACCTATGGATTAATGAGTTATCATAGCATTAGGAATGATGACTTTATAAGAACAGAGAGAACTGAGCTACCACCAGCCCCTCACAATGTGATGCCCTGTGCTGCCTCAGGGCTCTACAGAGATTTCCCACCAGAAAAGGTCCTCATCAGATGTACCCCCTTGACCTTGACTTTCCAGTCTCCAGAGCTGTAAGAAAGAAATTTTGATTATTTATAAGTTATAATTATCTAAAATACATTGTCATAAGTAACAGAAAAAGGACTAAGACAGATAAGAAGGTAGATAAATAGTTGCTATTTATGCCCTATTCTTTGTCTTTTAATACTTGAAACATGCTCTTTTAAAATTCTCTTCCATATTAATCTATTATTTTCAACTTGGTTGAAAATTCTCCCATCTGAATAAAGCCTTCAGAGATGTATGTAATACCTCCAATCCTGTGACTTCTGTGAGTCCCTGGATCTTGCCACAACCTATGTCTGGGGTCTGGATACATTTCTCAGCCTGTTGGTTCTCAACACAGCTCTTCTGGTTCACCAGCCTTCTCAGCACTTCTGAACTATGTTGGAATTTTTTAGTAATTGCTATACTAAATTGCTATAGTATTTAGTCACATGGTTGTCCTGCCTAAACTAGTCACAACATGCTTGCTCTCAGTCAGCCATTCCATGTTGGCACAGAGACTTTTGTGAGCAAGTAACCCCCACAGCTCAAAGAGAAAGTTGCAGACTGCCCTCCTCCCCTTCTGCCCTCAACCTCTCATCTTCCCTAAACTTTCTAGTTATTTCTCTCACTCTCTGCCCTTTCCACCGGGATTGTAATTTAGGTGAGAGAGTTTATGTGTGCATCCAACTTCTAACCTCATCCCCCCTAATCTTTCCCCAATCTAGACAGAGCTTAAATAACTTTCTTCCCCACTTTCTTAAAAAAAAAAAAAAGGCAGGGGGCAACCTTCTTTCAGGTCCCATCCTGCTGTGGAGTTTTTCTGTCTTCTTAAGAAATCCTACTTTCTAAAAAAAAAGATTTTAAAAAGGAAAGAAAAAACTTCCTTGTGGGGAGATAAACTACTCTTACATCACATTCATTCCCTTCCTATTCTGTGGTTTATAAGGAGGGCATCTCTATGACCCAGTTTTCGGAAGACATTCCTAGTTTAAGACTGTTATCCTAAGGTCCTGTATGGTTTTCCTTTTGTCTCAGATTTTTCACTTATAATAAGGTATTGTTATTAGCAGTTGAATTAAAATAACTTGAGGTAAATTTGATGGACCTTTGCTTTGCCTAGGTCACTCGTGGTACCTTCCAGTACTGTGTGAGATGCAAGTTCAGGTTTAGTGAACAAAGTTCTTCCTTTACAATGCATTAAAATAGTAAAAGGGTTTTTTTTAATGAATTGAGCTTTTTAATAAGTAATACATGTAGATGGTTCAACATAGTAAAAATATATAAGGACATACAGTGAAAAGACTTTCTTGTCTTCCTTGTCTGCTGACATAAAGAAAAATTTTTATGCATATTCAAGAATGTACAAATATACACACATTGTAGCATATTACACAAATTGTTCTGGACCTTGGTTTCTTATTTAATAGATGACGAAAATATTTCTATTTTTGAATCCCAAAGCATTTTCCATTATCTTTTTATAGCTGTGTATTATTTCATTTTATAGGTGTACTTAATTTAACCAATCAGTTATTTCTTTCCCCCTAGTTATCTGCCCTGACAATTGCATAAAAAAATAGAATAGATACACTTTTGTGAGTTTTTACTCCAAAAGTACAATTTCTGGATCAAAAGAAAAATGCATTTTTAATACTTCCAAATTGGACCCTGTAGAAATTACCAAATTAGGTCCGTAATGTATGTTAGTGAGTGCATTTTCCTAATTTAGTCTCCCCCAAATAATGTAGTCAAATATCCTGATCTTCATCAATTTGATAAAGTATTTCTCAGAGTGATTTTAATGTGGATTTTTATGACTAATGAGATTAAGCACTTTCCTTATGCTCCAGACAATTCTACTTATTTTTGAAGGACAGTGTTTTCATATCCATTGCCTATTTTTAAATTGAGATTTTGGTTCATTCGTTGTATTTTTGTAGAAACGTTTTATGTAGTGGAGAAAATAGTCTTTGGTGTGATATAATATGCAATAATTCACTCCCTCATTTTTAATCTGTTTTTTGGTTTTGCTTCTAGTGGTTTTTATCATGCAGAATTTTTGTATTTTTAGATAAATTTTATATGAATTTATGGTTTTATGTTCTATATCATAGTTAAAATGTTTCAAATTCTGAGTTTATAAAATAACACATTTTATTCTTTATTGAATAAAAATTATTTCTTCTAATGATTTTAGAGTACCTTGCATGAAATATTTAAATCTGTTGTGGCATTTGTTCTATTTCTGGACTTCCTTTTCTGTTCACAGTTCTATTTTTTTATGTGTCAATACCACAATGTTTTATTAATGGTTCAGTGATATGTATTCATATTTTGTATAGACTAAACCTGCCACATACTGCACGATATGTGTAGTTCTAAAACATATTAACATGATAATCACTGATATTGGGATATTGAAGTGACATTGATACACATACATTGCTGGTGTTATCATACATTGGAATTGTAGAGATCAAAGTAGAAATACATAGCCAGAACTAAAAAAATATTCTTATCCTTTGAGTCAGTAATAGTACTCCTGTTAGACATCAGGAGAAATAATTCAAATAAATGAAGATTTATATATGTGGAAACATTCTCTGTTGTATTACTTGTAAAAAGAAGTTAGTAAAGCCAAAATGGCCAATAATAAATGAATAAAAACTATATAGCATTCCTCCAAAATTACTATGGATGTAATTAATTGCTCAATGCAAAATAAAACACTATAAAGCATACATGTAGAATATATACATGTGGCTATTTAGAGATGAGTAATTTTTGTTCCTTTTTAAGAGGTTGCATTAGTAAGAGATTTTTCAAAGGTTTAAACTGTGTATATAAAATATTTTAATGACCCTAAATGTCTTTTATTTGGTAGTTTTCTAAGGGTTATTTTATCACATATCTACCCATTATATTTTATTGTGTTATTATTCTTAAGGCATCATTCAGTTTATAACATTTTAAAGGAACCCTTTAATAATGTGCTAATTATTTTACTAAGAAATAGCTAATTCAGAGATTGCCATAGCAGAATGACATTTAAATTTGAGTCATTAAAAATCACCTTTTTAGAGTTGTCTTATTGTCAAGCAGAGCTATAAAAATTGTACCACTAGTACACAAATATAAAAAAAAAATAAAAGAGGAGGAGAAGGAAAAGGAAAAGGGAGAACTTATATATAAGTTTTGTTTGTTTTTCTTCATAGTGGATGCAAATAATGATACCCAGTCCACCTCCCAGGAATTTTCCAAGACTCAAGTAAAAGAAAACACAAACTTAAGGGAAAATTATTGTTATAGTTATAAAAGTACTTAAGTGGTTTAGGTACAGGTGAAGCTTTGGACCTCCCATTGGACCTCACTTCGCCCGGATTAGGATCAGGCACACTTGTATCCCACAACTTGAAAATAAAAATAAATAAAATTTTAAAAAATTATAAAAGCACTTATTAGTGTCATTCGCCTTCTAAATTTGCAGGATTCTACCTGTTTTGGGGGAATAAGCCCACTAGTGCCACTAATATATGTCGAGGTTGCTAATATCTTAGAAAGAGATTTGGTTTCAAGGGAGGCCAATTATGTCTAGCTCCACACTGCAAGGAGTTGGCTTTTTTATTTCTTTTGGAAGAGCATCGCTTCACAAATCTTGACCTTAGTAGAGACTGAATGAGAAAATGCACAGACTGACATTGACTTTGAAATATCTGACAGGACACAGGGCTGAAAGCATCTATCAATAATTCATTTTAGGTTACAGGGCAGAACAGGATCCCCGCTGGTTTTAAAGCCATTAATTGGTTGTTAGACTCCATTAAGTCACTATGGATGTGAAAAGTATGTATGAAGTTTTAAAAAGCGCAGTAAAGGCAGCAGCTTATTTCCCCCTTTTCCTTTTCTTTCTTTCTCTCTCTCTCTCTCTCTCTTTCTTTCTTCTTTTCCCTCCCTCTTTCTTTCTTTCTTTCTTTTTTTTCTTTCCCACAACTGGTGTGACATCTTTACCAACAGGAGAAAAGCCTAGGTCAAAAGGGGCTGAAAATTGAGACTTGACATCTACTATTCTGTGGGCTTTATACCTAGGAACCAAGAAAAGTTGGCAAGTCTTTCTCGAACTATTACCCTTTTTTCCCCAAATGAAACAAAATCTTTATCTTATGAGTCAGTTCCCCAATGGCTGCTTTATAATTTTGTAACAAATACTGTTTGCAGACATTCCGTTAAAAGTATATATACTTTTACATTTTAAAGTATATATTTTAGAAAAAAAGAAGAAACTTGTAAGCTCAAAGTCAGTGTGCCAAGAATAATTAAATTAATTGGCTAAAACCCTGCTATTCACCAAAAACTAAGATTGATTCCTTAAGCAAAAACTAGGACAATTTGTTGTAGCCATTTAATACTAAACGCCAAAGCAACAGCATAGACTGGGGCACCTGGAGGGATGGAGGTGTGGATTGATGAAGGGACAACTTGGGGCAGGGGATAGCTGAAGTTGTTGGGCTTAATAACTTAGCAAAATAATGATAAAGTGAATTGGTCATTCTCTAAATTTGCTTTAGACCAATTTTTTATTTTAGAAAATTGATTTTTGATGCTTTGGCCTGCTTCCAAGTATTCGTCACCAGCAAGTGGCATCTCTCCTCTGGGCTTATATTACAATGTAGGAATTCCATTAAAAAATCTTTAAAACCTTTCTGAGTTTTAAAATTTGTTTATTACATCACTTGTCCTCCTAAACAACCACAAATGAACCAAGAAAGGCACAATTTTTTATGTGATTATGGAACAATATAAGGAACAATGCTTTGTATCTATCATGCAGGGCTTTTCCCTTCGTGAATTTAACATTATTCTTCTCATTTTGTGTACAGAGCCCTTTCATGAACATTCAGTTCTCATGGAAGTCCAGACATGAAGGTGAAATAATTATTTGTGTTTCAGTTTTTCAGATGAAAAAAAAAAATCAGACCTAGAAAGTTTAAGTGAATCTAAAGATGCACACAGTTTTGGAAAGATTTTTATCTTGATGGCATTCCAGGCATCATCCTATGACATCCTCACCTGATTCTTATGAACAGGGACATTAGGGAGGTGGTTATAAAATGTCCATTGAGTCCATGCAATGCTTTTCTGGGTCAACATGATAATAATAAAACATCAGAAGAGGACACACTTTTTTGATAAATAATGAAATAATACTTCCATCCCTTTTCTCTCCCCACCTGATTTCTCGTTTAAGAACGCCCCTTCTTCTTTCTCTTTCCAATAGCATGTGGCTATGTGCTCCCAGCAAATGAATGTATAGGGATACCAATGTTAATTTTTAGAATGGGCTTATATAAATGCCTTACTATCAAAAAGTACTGTTACACCATTCCAGTGTACATGTATCATAATTGTTTAAAATATAAAAATTATAAAAGCAACAGAAGCATTATGAAGAATGATCAATCCATGCAATGCAATTGCAAGGGGAGAGGGAAACCAAAAAAAACTGGATTTTTTGGGCAGGCCCCTTGTAGTACAGACTTCCCCTGCTAGATAAGTGTTCTAGGAACCCATTGGCATTAGTATACCAGCTAGCATGTGAAAGGCTGCATTCATCTGCAGTGAATTTTTTTGTTAATTCTTTGAACATGTTTGCCCATTTCATGATGGGTGATTTACGAGTGCACCTGCCCACACGATGCTGAGTGTTCAGCAGTTTTTGGCCAAAAACAGCATAATCCCCCATGTTCCTCCCTCCCTACTCACCTGGTCTCACCCCAAGTGACTTTTTGTTTGTTTGTTTCCCTGGATGAAAAAAGTCCTCAAAGGAAAATGTTTTGCTGATGTGGAAGAGGTGAAACAAAAAACGGCAGAAGCACTAAAAGGCCTCAAAATTGGCAAGTTCAAAAACTCTTTTGAACAGTGGCAAAAGCATCTTAATATATGTATTGTATCAAATGGAGAGTACTTTGAAAGTGACTGAAGTTTGAACATGTAGGAGTAAATGCACAATTTTTAATGAATAAATTTCAGACTTTTTGGGGGTCCCCCTCATATGTACCAGTCAGTGGCTTATAGCCACATGAAATATATTCTGGTGCAGGATGGGAAATAAGAATATAGGCATGAACATGGATCTGTTGCAGGGATTCCTCTCACTATATAATTCTGTTTTCACTACAGCCATTGTAGAAACTGTGGTTCATGTGATTTGAGGTCAATGAACAAGTCCATAACCTTCAGTCCAAGAAATGAAACACAGGAGATGTCAAGCTTTTTATAATCACTGTGTTTATTTTATTTCTCCACCACCATGGCTGTTTCTGGCAAGAAGGCTCTCAAAATTAAATTCCAGGCATTGTTATATATAATTATATATATGTATAATATTTTTGTCACCTATATGGAGCTCTTGTTCCATTCCTCTGGATACAAGATGTCCCAGGAGGAAGTCTGCTCTTGAATCCAGTGGTTTCCAAAGTATGTTTTGTATTGCCTTCTTTTATCATTCTGTCAACTCCCAAATTGCTATTATAATCTCAGTCATGAATATAGAAGTGGATGCCTGAGCATGCAATTAATAAAGAGACTTTTGACATAATAGTTTAATTCCATTTGCAGAGGCGAAAACAGAGGCCCAGAGAACATTAATGGATTACCCAAGGTTATGACTTCTAAGTAACAAAATCTCAAAGACATCTCAGTAGTATGATCTTTTCTTTATTGCAAATTGTCCCTATAGTCTTTTTGAACCTTACTTATAATACAAGATGCATTATCTGGATTCATAATAGTCCAGTCCCCTCTACTGGAATATAACATATTTAAATGGTCTCTTGGGTATGTGTATAAATTCAGTCTTCCAAATTATCAACATTCTTTGAAAGTAATCCTTGAACTTTGCAGAACTGTAAGTAGCCTTACTACTACCATTTTCTATGTGTGAAGTAACACCATTGAAGCAATTTATCCTTTGTGTCTGTTTTCAAGAAGCAATGCAAGATGCAATGTGATCTCATATCTGTTCCAGATCTATAATCATCTATAATTTGGACTTTCTTGTAAAGGAGAGAAGTATAAGCAAGGTATGGAGACTGGAGAGTAAGAGAAGAGGGGGGCAAACATCTGTCTTTGGAAAAAGAGTCTGGCAGAAATTGGGAGAGACCGCCACGACTCAGCTGTGGCTTCGTGGTGGGTGCATTCAGCAAACAAATGAGCTTTCCCACCCACTGTTCTTTTTCTACATAAAAATTACAACTCAACAAAAACAGCAAGGCATAAATATTAACTAGGCCTAGCATGAAATTATGTTTAAAGAGATATTGTCCAAGTAAAGTAAAGCAGAAGAATATACACAAACTGTCCTTTTATGTGAATATTTTCAAAAGTGTTTTGGAGGAAACCTGCTGGCTTCGCTAAACGTCTGATACACAAGGAGGTTCTTAACCTGTTGGAAATCAACTACAGACCATTATAATAGAGCCAAGACTCTATGAAGGCCCTTGAATGTTGGCTCTGAGCTCTGATATGGCTGAATGGAGCAAGGGAAAGAGGCAGACAAAAAGAAAACTTTCCTGATTGGAAAAATAGTGATAAATATATATATTGCAGAGTCTGGAGATTTTATGTAGCACAGGTGTTTATCATTTTTCTTTTCCCAACTAAAAAAATTGAGTGGAAGATAATTGCAATGGGGAACAAGGAGGCACTTTTCTCTGTTCCAAAATGAAGAGAAAGGTCAAGGAGGTCAATGACCATTTGTAAATATACAGAAATTGTTACTGTATAAACAGGTAGCAAGACATAAAACAATGGGATTTGAACTTCCTTTGTCTACATTAAAAAGCCTCATAAAGAACCCACAAAACCTAAAGAAAAGTTTTGCAAAATAATTTTACCACCCAAACTAATAAAATTTTCACCATTTTGCTTTCTGATATATGCTTCCAGTTGAAATTGCAGTTTTACATAATGATAATTCTTAGCATCTGTACATGTTTTATCCTGTATCTCTGCTTAAACTTTAATATAAACATTTGTCTGTGTCCTGCTGTGAATTTTTCAAAATCGCTTCATAAAGACCTTTAAATACTAAATTCATGCAAAACAATGAAATAGAATAGAACTGAGGATAAAAAGGTTTGCTCTTATCTGATGTCTGGTTTATGTTGATTTAAATTTTATTTTCTGTAGAAGACTGTTTAATGAGTTATTAATTTCAAGTCATATATTTATCAAATATTATCATTATGCAGGCAACAAATTCTGTTTTAGGAAATACAATGAACTGACATGATACATTAGTGAATGTACTAATTCCATTAATGAAATATTATACCACTAATGCTATATCTACTTTCTTTAGTTCTATGTGAATGTCATGTTTTACACACACACACACACACCCAAATATATTACCTAGACCAATTAGATCAACCTGTACATTGTTTTGAAGCTTGCTCTTTTCTAAACATAAAAATATATCACAAACTTCTCTGTTTTAATTATTTATCATATCATTATGTGGGTATTCCATTGTTTAGACAAGCAGCTCCCCATTGTTAGACATTAAAGTTTTCCCCAAGTTTTACTTTTAAAAATATTTTGGCTATGATCACCTTTGTCTATACATGTCTACAAATATCTCTGATTATCTTCTTAGGAGAAACGGCTATATCAAAGGATATATGCCTTTCAGGGATTTTGGTTAATACTCCCAAAATACCTTCCAGGATGGCTTTATTAATGTCTCTATGCATACTTCTACCAGCAGTATAATAGTGCCCTTTTCCCATGTCATCATCAACTGTGGATATGAATTTAAAAAGAAAATATTAGATCAAAGAAATCAAAGGAAAAAATTAAGTGTTTTAAAAACGTGAATGCTTGTGAGATTGTAAATTGTGCAATATGCCCTCTAGCCCCTGCATATTCCTCACAGCTCATCTGTTTTTTTATTTCATCCAGTGCTTAGATAATTTATCCTATAAACATGATAGGCTGAATGGTGGCTCCCTAAAAGATATTTCCACGTCCTAATCCCCAGAATCTGTGAGTATTACTTTACCAGTAAAAGTGCAAATATTGACTCATATGAAAAAGATGTGATTAAGTTGAAGATTTTGACAGAAGGAACATATCCTAGATTATCAGAGTGGGTCATAAATCCAATGACAAGTGTCCTTATAAGAGCGAGGCAGAAGGAGATTGGAAAAACACAAAGAGGAGAAAGCCATGTGATGACAGAGGCAGAGAACAGAGTGATGGGATCACAAGACCAGAAACACTAGACCAGCCAGTGGAAGCCAGGGGTGGCAAGGACTGGATGCTTCCTTGGAGCTTCTAGAGGGAACACAGTTCTGCTGGATTCTGGATGTCTAGCCTCTAGAACTGTGAGGGAATACATTTTTGTTGTTAAGTCACGAAGTTTGTGGTGATTTGTTCTGGCAGCCCTAAGAAATGAATATAGTATATTAATATTTAGACATGAAAATCTTCTTCACGATTAATATTTTCTCAATTTCAGAGTAATTTTAGAATCATTTTGTTAACACAGAATAGAAATTAAAATCTTGTTCTGATACTACTTTGAATAATAATAATGTTAAATGTATCAAGTAAATTAGGAACGGTAGACTTCTTTATGATTTTGATACTTATATCTAGGCACATGACATAGTTTTTTAGTTACTCTGCTTTTGTGTTATTTGATAAACTTTTGGCTTTTTTAATATAGACTTTATTGTTGAGTTTATTTTTAAGTTTTTTTGGTAAGTACATTAGATTTTGTTGTTAATATAACTAAGCATGGTTTTGCTTTTGCTGTTATATATTCTAAGTGCTGTCTAAAAGAACTCCAGACAATGGAAATGTTCTCTAAGATTCATATGGGCTACCACTAACCACATGTAGTTACTGAACACTTGAAGAAAGTTAGTGTCATTGAAGAACTGAATCTTTTAATTTTATTTCATGCTAATTAATGGTAATTTTATTTATTTATTTATTTATTTATTTATATTCAATGTTTTTTTATTGTGATATTGTGGAGTACAGTTAAGGGTTAGGTACACAAATATGTCTTGTTCAGGCACCCTTGTTGATAAGAAGTGTCCCCCCATCCCCATACACAAAAATTAACTCCAAATGGATCAGAGACCTAAATGTTAAACCTCAAACCATAAGAACCATAGAAAATGAAGGACATACCCTCATGGAAATTCGAACTGTCATCCATTTCCTGAACAAAACCCAAAACCCACAGGCCATAAGAGATAAAATAGACAAGTGGGACCTCATCAAACTAACAAGCTTCTGCAAAGCCAAAGAAACCATCAAGAGAGTAGGGAGATAGTCTACAGATTGGGAAAAAGTATTTGCCAACTCCAGGTCTGACAAAGGCTTAACATATTGGATCTACAAGGAACTCAAATGTGCCGAAAAGAAAAAAACAAACAACCCCTGTATAAAATGAGCAAATGATATGAACAGACACTTCTCAAAGGAAGACATCCAAGCAGCCAACAGACACATGAAGAAATGTTCAACCTCACTAATCACCAGGTAGATGTAAATCAAAACCACTCTGAGATACCACCTAACTCTAGTCAGAATGGCATTTATCAATAACTCAAAAAATGACAGTTGCTGGAGAGGGTGTGGCGAAAAGGGAACACTTCTACAGTGTTGGTTGGAGTGTAAGCTAGTGCAACCTCTGTGGTAAGCAGTGTGGCGATTCCTAAAAGCTCTAAACACCACCCTCCATAAGACCCCGTGATTCCCCTACTGGGAATATACCCTGAAGAACTCAAATCACTTTATAAAAAAGATACCTGCACTCGTATGTTTATTGCAGCATTGTTCACAATAGCAAGAAACTGGAAGCAACCTTGCTGTCCATCAAAAGTGGACTGGATTTAAAAAATGTGGTACATATACACAGTGGAATACTACGCAGCCATAAAAAAGAATGAAATCATGAATTTCACAGCAACCTGGATGGCACTAGAGTCAATAATACTGAGTGACCTCTCACAGAAACAAAAAACTGAGTATCACATGTTCTCACTCAGATAGTAGACCTTGATCATCCAACGTATTACCACAAGAAAATGACTGACAGTGGTGGGAAACTATGGGGGGTGAGGGATAGGGGAAGAGATTAATGGTAGTAAATACCTGTCTGGGGATGGGGGGACACTTCTTATCAACAAGGGTGCCTGAACAAGACATATTTGTGTACCTAACCCTTAACTGTACTCCACAATATCACAATAAAAAAATTGAATAAAAAAAATTGCTCACATCACTCCTTCAAAGGATGAACTTCATTTCCTGTACTACCTGGTGCAAAGTGGGGGATAGGACATCACAGTGATTTATAAGGCACCCAGACAACAAGACATTAACAGAGAGAATAAAAGGAATTGTGGAGAGACAAGAGGAAAATAGGAAGGGGTTGATAACTAAAATAACAGCAGTAAAGAATACTGTGATTGGAATAAATAACCAACTAATAAGCATGGAAAGCAGAATTAGCCAAGCTGAAGAAAGAATTTCAGAGCTTGAAGACCAAAATACAGAACTAACTCGAACTGTCAAAAACATAGGAAAGAAGCTTAAAAAGACAGAAAAAACCTTCAAGAGATTGAACGTAAGAGTAATTGGACTTCCTGGGGCAGAAAGAGAGACAGAGACCACCCTGGAACAAAAACTCCATGAAATTATTCAAGAAAACTTTCCTCATCTCATCAGTGATGCAAAAATCCAACACAAGAGATTCAGAGAACCCCTGCAAGACAACAAATGTGAAGACCAACTCTCAGACACATAATAATTCGCCTAAACAAAGTAGGTATAAAGGAAAAAATTCTAAAGGCAATAAGAGACAAAGGTCACGGAAGACCAATTAGAATTGCAGCAGAATTAGAATACCTACCAGGGAAGACCAATTAGAATAGCAGTAGATTTATCTACAGAAACCCTTCAGGCTAGGATAGCTTGGAGCTCAGTCTTCAATGTTCTGAAAGATAAACAATTTCAACCAAGAATAAGCTACCCAGCCAAAGTAAGCTTCATCAGTAAGGGAGAATTAAAATATTTCCGAGACATCCAATCCCTAAGAACTTATGCTGCCTCCAGACCACCTCTACAAGAAACACTTAAGAAAGTATTAAGAAGACAAGGAGAAAAGAACAACAATGTTCTTCACAAAGTACAGGGAAAAGATGAAAAACACACATGAATCAACCCAAAAACCAGAGGAAAGACAAGTAAACAGGAAGAACAACTTCATAAGAACCTCATGACAGGGATAAAACCCCACATTTCAACAATTAGCCTGAATTTGAATGGACTAAATGTACCACTGAATAGAAACAGAATGGTGGACTGGATAAGAAACCATGACCCCATTATTTGCTGCATCCACGAGACTCACCTCACTCCAAGGGACACAGACAGACTCAAAGTTAAAGGATGGAAAATGAGTTTCCTGGCAAATGGATCACAAAAGAAGGCAGGAGTTCCAATCTTAATATCAGAAAAAACAACTTTTAAGCTATGAAAAATTTAAAAAGATGCAAATGGACACTACACAATGATAAAAGATTCAATCCATTAACAAGATTATCCATCCTAAACATATATGCACCAAACACAGGAGCACCACCATTTTTTTTTTTTTTGAGTTGGAGTCTCACTTTGTCGCCCATACTGGAGTGCAGTGGCCACTCCTGGCCACCGCAGCCTCGACCTGCTGTGCTCCGGCAATCCTTCCACCTCAGCCTTCCAAGTAGCTGGAACTACAGGCGCGTGCTACCATGCCCAGCTAATTTTTGATGTATTGTAGAGATGAGGTCTTGCCAAGTTGCCCAAGCAGGTCTTAAACATGCAGGCTCAGGCAATCCACTAACCTCAGGCTTCCAAAGTGTGGAATTGCAGACTGAGCCACCGAGCCTGGTGAGCACCTCCATTTGTAAAACAGCTCCTAAATAAACTAAGAAAAGATATTGACTCTAACACTACTATAACAGGGGACTTAAATATCCCACTGACAGCCCTAGATAGATTATTGAGGCAAAATCAACAAGGAGATACAGAACCTAAACTTGACACTTGACCAAATGGACTTAGTGGATACCTACAGATTACTCCATCCAGCAATCACAGAATATACATTCTACTCATCACTCCATGGAACATATTCCAAGATTGGTCACATCCTTGGCCATAAATCAAGCATAAACAAATTGCATAAGGTTGAAATCTTACCATGCACATTCTCTTACCACAGTGGAACGAAAATAAATATCAAAACCAAGAACATTTCCCTAAAGCCCACAAGAAATGGACACTAAACAGCATGATGGTGAGGAGTAGAATGTATATTCTGTGGTTGTTGGGTGGAATAATCTGTAGGTATCCACTAAGTCCATTTGACAAGTGCCAAGTTCATATTCTGGATCTCCTTGTTGATTTTTTGCCAAAATGACCTATCTAGGGCTGTCCGTGGGGTATTTAAGTCCTCTGCTATAATAGCCTTAGAGTCAATATCTTTTTTTAGTTTATTTAGTAGTTGTTTTATAAATGGTGGTGCTCCTGTGTTTTGTGCATACATGTTTAGGATGGATATTTCTTGTTGATGGATTGAAAATTTTATCATTAGATAGTGTCCTTTAGCATATTTTAACATTTTTGATAACTTAAAGGTTGTTTTGTCTGATATTAGAATTGAAACTCCTGGCTTCTTTTGTGACTCATTTGCCTGAAAACTAATTTTCCATCCTTTAACTTTGAGTCTGTGTGCGTCCCTTGTAGTGAAATGAGTCTCTTGGATGCAGCAAATAATGGGGTCATGGTTTCTTATCCAGTCCACCATTCTGTGTCTTTTATACTGTAGTGTTTAGGAAATAAGGACAATAAAATGTCTGTATATGCTTAGTTTTTAATTTTTTTCCAAATATTTTAGATCTGAGATTGGTTGAATCTACAGATGCAGAACTCACTGATATGCTGACTATAGTTGTATTTGAATACATACAATAAAATATAGTGCATTTCACCTCAGATATCTCCAAATTTACAGTTAAGACAGTTAACATTCATCATTTTGTTTATGTTACAATTCAGCAAGCACTTATTGACTTCTGTGTATCATCATCATTTGTTAAAATTTGTGGAGTCATAAAAATACAACATAATTTGCTTTCAAGTAGAAATCTCTTTGGTGTTTCATTGGATTACTAATCAAATTTCTGGGATATAATTGGTAACAGTAGAATTTGTAATCCTATATGAAAGTCAAATGGAAAATTCAGAAAAGATTTATTAGAGGAGAGTTTTGACTAGTCTTGTAGGTAGGAGACAGGGTAGAGCAGAGTATTTAAGGTTTCATAAGAATTTTACATATGAGGCTGCAATTGTATGAGGAAGGACAGATTAGGGAATCTGAATTTGAAGCCAAGAAGTATTTCTGCATATAATAATGTGAGAGTGAATTATTTCGGCCTTAAATTACATTGGATTATACAAAAGAACTTAAAGGATACTGAATGAAATAGTAAAAGCCACTTTCAAATTTCTTAAATGTATAGAGCAACTAGAATCATCTTATCACTAAAGCCAGACAATATATGAATTCTGGGGGGAAAAAAGTTTTGTGATTATCCCCTACAAACTGTGGATTTCAATTAGCTTAATTTGATACAGGTCGCAATACCATTTATAGGACACACTTGCAAGTCTAACTTCGTTCTCTCATGTCCATATTAATCTGTTGATGGTTTCCATTCAGAGTGTTTTCTTTAAACTGTTTGTCCAAAGTTGAGAAACAACTTTTTATCTAAGGTGAAGTGAATGTTGTATTTGTTGCTTACCCTTCTTGGCTTGAGCAATTACTAGGTTCAGGGGTGCAAAGGAAAAGAGTTAGACTTTTGATCTTGAGTGAAACTTTTAAAAAATATAGTTGAACAGTGGCTGTTTGGAAAGATATAAAATATTTTGTGTATTGTGGAACAGTAGACTATAATATTAATTGTTCTTCAGAGGTACAAGAGGCTAGTCCAAAAGCACAAGCAGGATATATTAGAATCTAGGGAACATTCTGAGCAGAAGAGAGAAATATAAAAAAGAGAACCAACTGCAGAGACACTTTACTGCTAAAAGTTTTAAGTTAAGCCTCCTGTGAAAGAATTAACCAGCTGTTACCCTATAGCTGGAGCTATCTCATTATTCTGGGAGGGATCTTGGTATAGTCTTTTTCACTATAGCAAATTAGAATAAGTGAGTGGAGTGGGGTGCACAGGGTCTTTTTTCTTTAACTAAAGTAGTTCAAAACAAAACAAAACATATAGCATATTTGTACTCTCCTAGTTTCATCAAGATCTTTAGAAATATATGGATTTGTCCTGAGAGTAGTTTTTACCAATGCTTGAATTCTTAATACACTGTATTGAGATACATTATACAAATCATAAAATCCAACGCTTTTAATTACACAACTTGATGAGCTTTAGTATATTTACCGTGTGCTGTGCATCCATCAACAAAAACAATTTTTAAAGATTTCCATTATCCCCTCCCAAAAACTTTGTGCCCATTTATATTTACCATTTTCTTGCCAATTTTTCTCATGTTCTCATCAGACATTGGGCTTATGCATAAGGCACACAGCCAGACATGAGCCAGGTTTTTCTAATTCCTTGTTATCACAAAGCTTTTATTTTAATCTCTTTAATGTGACATTGTAAGGCAGGGGCTACATGGACAGTATTTATGTACTGAATACTTACTATAAAATCAGAGGGAGCTATAGGTGAGATGCGGGGAAGAATTTGGGAGACTATACCATTGCAGTGAATCAGGGAACTCTAATGTTTCTATTTTTCTTCTAGTTATTCTGTGTGCCCCATAATAGGTCATATTTTTTCATATGAGTGTTACCACCATATAGTATAGAAAAGATGAAGATAACATACACATTTACTGCTATAAAACTGGAAGAACTGGAGAGAGAAGTGTATGTTAGGCCCCTGACATAAAAATACAATTTTTAAGGTTCTGCTATGAATTGATGACAAACAAAACAGTCAAAGTCTCATTCTCTGCTTTGTATCCAATCCAGCAAACCAATGAAGGTATCCTCTCTTTTATCTGGGTTATTGATAAGGAGTCAAATTATTTGTAGTTTATCTTTACTGAATCTAATTTTCCTAAGATAATGCTTTCCTCAGCTGAAATATTTTTCTTTTATATATAGCATCTATGGAATATCAACTAGCCTTTTCTGACATTTGTGTCAGGAAACCACTATTCCTATCCAAAAATCAGTCTTTGAGATGGATACATATACTGGTCTTCAGTTAAGCTACATGAGAACATCAAGCTTATTCTCTCTCTCTCTCTCTCTCTCTCTCTCTCTCTCTCTCTCTCTGTCTTTTTCCTGCTCATATCTTGATGCCTGCTGAAATAAAGAGTCATAACACTAAGGGCAAGCATTTCCACTGAACATCCAATGAGGTTATCATGGGTTTCAGGGGTCATGCTTTGGCCTAATCATTGTAAATCTACCAAACCAGGTTTGTAATATATATTCATCTTCACTCTATACAACATCTACTCCCTTGTTGCGATCAAAGATCATTTTCCCTTGCACATCTTGCTCCATCCTCCACCCTCCATTCCCTACCCTTTGTAGTGAGCTTTACAAGGAAGGTGTTAGGTAATTGGAACTCTAATCATAGGGGAATAAACCTATGACATTGATGAAAGTTGTTCAATTTTATCACTCTTTGCAGTTGTCAAAACATACATCACTAACCCCAGGGAAGGAAGAAATTCTGACCCCTGTAAAAAATGTCCATGGTCAAGCTTATTGCAATAAAACTATAGATCAGAAACCATGAAATGTCTATCAGTTTTCAATAAGGAACGAAATCAGACCTTTCAGTTTTCCCTCTTCTGATGTTTTCCCTGGTTGTTTTATGTGTGGTTTGTCAACTAATTTCCTATAGACAAGCTAATCAACAACAGAATTTATAGCAGAAACATGTACCACATATGTTCAGAATAATTAGAGACATGCCAGTAAATTCTGAGTAAAAATTTTTTATCTGTCATTTTTCTATCACTAATGATGGAGCCAAAATTTTGTTCATTCTTACAGCACATAGGATATTTAAACCTGCTCCTAATTCTGACACAAGGCAAATTAATTTTTTTAAATGAAGCAGCCATTTTGTGTAAAGTTTATATGCTGACCCTTCTTATTAATACAAAGACAACCCACTAGTGAACTTAATGCGTAAATAATATGATAATTGTAGTTCTTGTTGTACAAGCTCTACTTTATATAATCTTAAAGTAAGAGCTATTTAGTTATTTAGAGTTGGAGTCTCACTCTGTTGCCCAGGCTGGAGTGCAGTGGCATGCTCACGGTCACTGCAGCCTTGACCTGCTGGACTCACACAATCCTTCCACCTCAGCCTTCCAAGTAGCTGGAACCACAGGCGTGTGCCACCATACATGGCTAATTTTTGATTTATTGTAGAGATGAGTCCTTGCCAAGTTGCTTAGGCTGGTCTCGAACCCCTGTGCCCAGGCAATCCTCTTGCCTCCGCCTCCCAAAGTGATCAGATTATAGTTGTGAGCCACTGCACCCAACCAAGAGCTACTATTTATTGACTTCTGTATATGCCAGGCAATGCACTAAGTGCTTTAGACTTGTATGTATTCACTCATCTATTCTTCATTAACTGCAATAGGTTATGTTCTCATTCTTATTTTACAAATGATGAAACTGAGGCACAAGGTTGTTAAGTAACTTGACCAAGGTCAGCCCAGTTAGTGATGGATCTGAAATTGGAAACCAAGTAGTGTGGTCCAGAGAATGCAGTTTTAGCCACTATCTTATACTCCCTCTTTGACTCTGAGGATAAGTTGAATTTCCCATTCCAAATGTACAACATTTTCTATGGCAGTAACTTGGACTTCTAAGGAGTTATTTAATACTCTTAAGCAATAAGCAACTAACTGAGGCAGATTTTTCCATATCTAAGTCATTCTCTTATAGGAACTTAGACTTTAGGAGATAAATTAAAATTTTGATGCCATTAGGATAACATTTAATTTACTGCCAAAGTAGTGTGGTAATGCATTAAACAGTGCCCTTGAATGCAGTGTGGGAAATATAAGCCTATAAAACAATGCATGTAGCCCTCAAGCAAAAGTCATCATAAGAGCTTCTTTGTCAAATTCTCACAGAGTATTAACTTTCTAACATGCACGAGACACTTTTCTACGCATTATTGTAATTGAGGTTAGTCATTTTAGTCATGACATGAGACAATCTATTTGTTATCTCTTTGGAAAATTCAGAAACAGCTACAATATAAATAATGTTATGGTCAAGGAGTTGAATTGGGCTGTAGACTTTGAAATGTTTCATTTGTATTGCAGTTCATTCCAATAACAAAAATCAATTGTATCATTCATTTTCTCTTTCTCCACTTATCTAAAACAGCAACGCTCATAGAAGAGACATCAAGCATTTCCATTTCCTTCACTTGCCGTCTTTCTTGCCTGGATGCTCTTACCTGCCAATGCATTCTTCTTGCTGTTCTTAACCTTTTAGTCCCAAAGTGAGTTTCATTATGTTACTTACCTCTTCAAAAGCCATTATTACTCACTAATCTTACTTATGCCAATTATTACTTCTGTAAGGCATTGAAAATTACTTAGCATGAATTTTATAGTTTTCGATTATCTGATTCTAAACTATTCTTCCAGTTTCTTCTTTCATTGTTTACACTTAATTCTGTCATATACTATGTCCCATCAGCTCCAGAATACTTAACATGCTCCAAATAGCAATGTATTTTCCACCTCCACTTCTTTACTCATCTACTAAGAGAGCAGTTAAGGATACGAGCTCTGTGGTCAGACTGCTTTATTTTGAATCTCAGGTCTAATACATACCAGTGGTGTGACCTTGGGTAGGTTATCAGCTTTCTGATTTTCTGTAAATCATTTTTCTCATCTATATGTAAATAATAATAGTGTGTATCATACAAGGTTGCTGTGAAAATTAAATGACCTAAACCTATGAAGTATTTATAAAAACTCTTGGCAGCTCTCAACATGCATCACCTTTTATTGTTGTTATTATTATTTCCACAGCCCACAATATTTTTTCTGCCAACTTCAATTACTGGTATTTTATGTTCCTGTTAAGGATCAGCTCAAATATCACCTCCTCCATGAACACTTTAAAAGTTTCCCCATATGTTCTTAAACACTGTCTTCATATTTTGAGTTTAGTTCTATACTAGCTTCTTCCTCTCCACTACATTGCAATCTATTTTTAGGTCCTTTATTGAACATAACACAGTATCTGGCATATAGTAGGTGATCAACAAGTGCATTTTGAATTGGGCAGAAAAATATTGCAAGAGTCCATGCTCAAGAATTCCTTTGCGTGGTTACATAATAGAGAATCATAATGCTAAAAGTAAATTTTTTGCCTACAATTCTCCTATACTAGTGTAGAAAAGCACAGTGGAAGGGATATAATGTCATTTAACCTAGATGCCTTTTCCCCATTCCTTTTTAATCATCTGCTCAGCATGCCACAAACTGACTGCCAATTCAAACATATGCCATGTGGGCATAGTTTTCGCATTGCCCAAATTGGATCAGATATGCACATATGCTGTATGACAATTTGTTCTGAGTCTGACTTTCTAATGGTAGTGCCTGTACCCAGTCTTAATGCATTTTGTTTTCTGTGTACTAACTCAGAGACAGTTATGACTAGTTTCTTTGAAATGCTTGGGTAGAGAGATTCACATCGTTTCTACCTATCCTACCAAGCAGTTAAGATACCAAAGGTTTATTCAAGATGATAAATAATCTTCACTCTACTTTTCTTGAAATCAAAGGATAGTTGAAATTTGACAGTTGGTAGACATTACATATTTTACTAGCCACTGAAGAGATGCAAGAATAAAACATACTCCAAAACCATAATCCAGCTCTTTTTAGGACACTTTTCAGTGGATCACCAAGGCTAGAAAAACTCTCATTGACACTGAACAGATGAAATCCAACAACATGCTCAGTTGAACAGCTTGTTGTAGTCATTTTAAAGAACTACTTGCAGTTCCCCAAATGTGCTGTACTCTTTCTTCTCTCCAGGACTTATGCATGATGCTCCCTCTGACTGCAAAGCCAGTCCTTCTGCTATCCTCACCTCCTTTTGTTTAACTACCTCTTTCCATTTAAAATCTCACTAGGACTTCTGATACCATCTCTGAACCCACCAAACACAGTTTGATGTCCCTTTTATCTGACCCTGCAGCACCCTATGCTTATACTTCATGGCTCCTACCACTCTTAATTGTGACAATCTGTTTACTTGTCTGCTTTTCTCAACTAAACTTTAAAGAATTGGGGTGAATATCTTATTCACCTTTGCATTCTCATGCTTTGACATATAATTCCTAATACTGTACTTGCTCATTATAAATGAAAGCTCAATAGATGTTGTGGAATGAATCAATCAGTTTTGCTATAAAGAACCTAACAAGATGCTTTCAACATGAGAACGTTGAAGGGATTATCTTCTTTTAAATTTTAGAGTTTTGGGTTATATGTGAGGATTTACTATATAAATAAGTTGTATGCAGGTGACATTTGGACTTCTAGCAGACCCTCTCTTTCCCTGATAGTGAACCTGGTGCCCAGTGTGTTCCTATGTGCCTCTCATCCTCCCACCTTCTCTCCCTCCCCTAGAAAACAAACAACCCCATTAGAAAGTGGGCAAAAACATGAACAGACACTTCTTAAAAGAAGACATTCAAACAGCCAGCAAACATGAAAGAGGGCTCAGTCTCACTGATCATCAGAGAAATGCAAATCTGTACTATAATGAGATACCACCTAACAAAAGTAAGGATGGCTATCATTAAAAAGTCAAAAAACAACATATGTTGGTGAGGCTGTGGAGAAAAGGGAACACTTCTATACTGTTGGTGGGAATATATGCTAGTTCAACCATTGTGAAAAGCAGTGTGACATTTTCTCAAATAACAAAAAATTGAGCTTCCATACAATCCAGAAATCCCACTTCTGGGAAGATACTCAGAGGAACATAAATTGTTCTACCAAAAAGACATCTGCACATGTATGTGCACTGAAGCACTATTCACAATAGCAAAAGCATGGAACCAACCCAGATGCCCATCAAAAGTGGATAAGATAAAATGTGGTACCTATACATGATGGAATATTATGGAGCCATAAAGAAGAACAAAATCATGTTCTTCACAGCAAAATGGATACAGCTGAAGACCATCATATTAAATGAACTATCACATAAACAAAGAATTGAATATTGCATGTTCTCACTCATAAGTGGGACCTGATCACTGATCACATGAGAGCAAAGATGGGACTGGTGAATGTTTGTATAAATGTTTCTAGTTATTGAAGGTATTTATGGTGGAATGCTTATTGAAATGTATAAAACTAGATGGTAACTAACAATAGCCACCTTTACTGAGCCTACTTTTGTCAATACCTCGATATTTTACTGCAGTTACTTCTTTTTTTCTAAAAAAATTTTCCTTTATTTTCTCTGTTTTCTTTGCTGAAATCTCTAAATTTTGGATGGGGGAAAATCCACAAAAATGATAGTTCTGGTATTAATTATCTTTTCTGCTTCGTTGTAGTAACTAGAATTATCATTCTATATTTTAAGACATAGTTATCACATTTACCTTTCTTAAAAAAGTGTGAAGGGTGGGTTTCTTATGGCCATAAGAATATAAGAATAAATGTGTATTTATTTCAAGACTGTGATGTCTGTTTGGGGAACCCTATAGTTACATTTATTTATTACTCTAAACATGTCACCTCTTAATCATTCAATGGTCTATTGCTTTACTCATTTACCATTAAAAAGAAAAAAGTCAAAAAAAAAAAAAAAAGGCCAAGGTCTATCCAGATAATGTCAATACCATTTCACACATTTCCAAGATGAAGCACTTGGTACATGAGGCATTTCATAGGAAGTTAAAGTGTTTTAAAACTAAAATTATTACTTATTAAAGTAAAGCTACATGAGGCCCATAAGTGCATAATAAGCCAGCCTGCTGGCAAACACACACAATTATGTTTAGCATCTTGTAAAATCATTAAGATTAGGCCAGGCGCGGTGGCTCACGCCTATAATCCCAGCACTTTGGGAAGCCGAGGTGAGAGGATTGCCTAAGCCCAGGGTTCAAGACCAGCCTGGGCAACTTGGCGAGACCTTGTCTCTACAATAAATCAAAAAAAGAAAAAAAAAAGAAAAAAAGAAAAAAAATTAGCCAGGTGTAGTGGCACATGCCTGTAGTTCCAGCTACTTGGAAGGCTGAAGCAGAAGGATTGCCTGAGTCCAGCAAGTCAAGGCTGTGGTAACTGTGAGCGTGCCACTGCACTCCAGCCTGAGTGACAGAGTGAGACTCCAACTCAAAAAATAATTAAGATTAGTCACTGTGATACCACATGAGAAGAATTGATCACTATCTCCTCCTCATGGGAATTTGCTCTGATTTCTTTTTGCCTAACCAAAAATTCATTTTCTTAAACTCTGGGTACCTCCTATATCTTGTTTCATTCATATCTAATGCAGATAACTTAAAATTACAACTTCTCATAGCCTTCAAACTAAGTTTTTTTTCAATAGCTGGTATTGGTTTATACTTCTTAAAGGATGGACAAAGGCATTAAAATCTGTTAATATTTAGTTTCCACAGAAGCTCCTTTTCATATACACAATCCATTTTAACTAGGGAGAAATGCAAAGAAGACTTTGCAGGCCTTCAACAGATTACAGCATGGAAAGCAGCGGTAGAGAAAAGCAAACAAGAGCCTATTTTCTAAGAAAGGCCTAATACTTGAAGAAACCTTCATTTCAAAGCGCCTTCAGGTATAAGAAAAAATTTAGGATGCCCTTTAATGCATTATGAACAAATGGAGATGCATTATATAATGTTGGTATTCTGGGAGACCTGAATCAAGAAGGATAAATCAATACTTCATGAATATATAACTTTTTCCTTTCAAGAAGCTCAAAATCTTGTTTTTTCTTCATCTGAACAAAGTTACAAAAATCTCAACAACTCTGAAGACTTCATTTTCTTTTAATAATTTTGTATGAATATCAGATGATCTTTCCTTCAAAACCCTAGCTCTGCATATTTGACTCTAATTTTGCGTACAAAATGCCCAGGATGTTAATGAGTGTTCAGGTTTTTAAATGAGAATACGGGCTGAAGAATAAGCACTTTGGTTGAATGGCCCCTTCTTTCCTCTCTTCTTAGCATGTGTGCCATATATTAGACTTTTGAAAAATGTGAGGAATAGTGCACACTACTTATCCATGTATCCGATTTCTAGTGAAAACAATCACCTGGAGCTCAACTGAAAGCTATAGTTAAACAAATCACCTGAAAACAGCAAGTAATGAAGAAACCAGATTTTTTGGAACATAGGTTTCATCCCTTAGAAGAGCAATACTGAATACAAAATTAAAGTTACCATTTTTATTTAGCTTGAATACTTGTTTTTCTCTGAAAACACTATGCCTATCTTACCTCTGAGTGTACAGCCATTTTAGAGGTATCAGTGGATGCTGTTCAAAACAGATACATCCACAGCTGTAAAAATTGCTAGTTAACTGCATAGAAGAGAGAGGAAAGAAACATTTTAAAAGAACATCAAACTGTAGTCATCAGTTGACCATGATGATTTAATGATTCATTCAATCATTCAACATAGGCACTTTGAAAGAATATTTCACAAAACTGGAACAGCATGAATAAATATATAGATATATGAGAGTATTGCTTATATGTGGAACAGAAAGGCACTGAATGTGGCTAAACAAAAGGGTGCATTAGGGGAGGGAACAAAATAGGAATGAAGATAGTCGTAGATTGGGGACAGCCTGTAGAGGGTCTTCAGTGCTGAGAATTTAAACTTTATTTGGGGGCAATAAGAAGCCATCAGAATGCTTTAAGATTGACAAGATCAAGTTAATGGTTTAGAAAGTTCACTCTGCAAAAGTGCAAAGTATAGTGGACATATTCTGTTTTTACTTGTGTAAAAAGGGGGAATATTCATATATGTGTATATATAACATTAATATTATGTATATGATTATTTGTATAGAGTACCTTTAGAGGGACACACATGAACTGGTAATAGTGGATGACTCTAGAGAAAGAAAATAAAATTCTGAGAAAAGGTTTTGTTTTTGGGGAGGAAGACAAGTTTTACTGCCTATTTTTGCACAATTTGAGGTTGTTTTTTTGTTTGTTTGTTTTGCCATGTGTCTTAGCCCTGGTTCTATGTAAGCAGAGCCCCAGGCTAGATTAATGTGCTGACACTTTAATTGAGAGGACAAACACAGAGATTTGAAGGTGAAGCATAAAAGGGTAAGAGAAGTGAGGAAAGGTATGAAACAGTGTGGGGCAATGAATTACTGAGCCGGTGCCTGCTTTGTCACTTGCTCTCAGCAGGTGCATTTGTTTGGCACTGCTGTTGCAGAGATTCTCTAGAAAGCTTGAAAAGGGAGCCTGCTTCTTGGAGCAGTCCTCAGAAGAAGGAAGGGAGAAGGGAGGAAGAGTTTATCTGACTGACTCTTTTATTGTTCACGTTCACCTCTGAAGAGCTAACATTCCATACTTTCAGGTTGTCTCATCAAGCTACTCAGAGGTCACTCAGGAAGCCATATCATGCAGCATGGTGTGAAATTTCATTTGTGTCCAGAAATGGAGGAATGGTTTACTGTATTTAGGCTTGGAATATGGGTTATAATTGGTACATGGATATGCGGCTTTAACTTGGATTCCGGATAGCTCAGTGAACTCTCCAGAGAAAATGGTTGTGCAGTCCTGGAGATGGGCAAACACATTTAGAAAGGAAGCTGTTGATGCATTTGAGAAAGTGCACAGGTTTATGCCCAAGACACTTTTTAAAATGTATCATAAAAAGTACTATTGGAAAAAAAATCAGAATGCTTCCTCTAGCAGCAGCATGAAAGGTGATTTAAAGAGGGAAAGAGTAGAAGTGAAGAGTCCAGTTGGGGGGTATTATGGTTGTTTCAGTGAAAGTAGATTAACAAAAGAAGTGGAAGGAGAGAAATAAGCCATATTCAGAAAGTAGTGTCAATAAGGTGAGGTTACTGATTGGGTGTAGGGAATAGAACAGAAGAGATTAAGAATGTAAGTCTTCTAGGTTGGGGTATACATAGGAAAAACTGGAGGAAGAAAACTTGAACTTGATTTTGGTGGGAAGATAATGAATTCAGTTTTGTTCATGTTGAATTAGAGGAAACAAAAGATATAGATATTCTGTCAGTGATGCCCTATTTATAGTTAGAAATATATACCTGGGGTTCAAAAGTGAGATCAAGGCTGGAGAGATGTCTTAGGGCATAAGGATATATATAGTAGATACATTTGAGTTGTTTAAACTTGAGAAAATGGAAAAGGTTTTCAAAGGATATTTTAACTATCTTCTGTTTAAAAGGTAGAGATAAATGAAGTGTATCCATCAAAATTATTTGAGTCTCAAAATATGTTCATTTATTTATCAGAAATATAGAAACCAAACTACCAGTAGTCAGTCAACATATATTGGATCCCCATCATGTACAGATCACCATCTTATGTGCTCTGAGGCAATAATAATAGAAATCGTAGACTATTAACCACCCCATAAAAGCTATTAAAGATATCATTGATCAAACTTATATACCCCCAGAGCATCAAAAACATATATGCATGGTAACCTACAAATATGCCTTATATTCAAAAACTATTTATTTATTAATCTAAAAAGAGTTTTTCTGTAACAAGTTTTTGCTATACACACAACACATAACAATCATTATACCAATAGTAGTAGTATTTTGATCAATCATAAATTATGTTTCCCCAGGACTAGAGGGTTAAAATGCAAACCATTATATACACCAACATGTTCAGGCCAAATATACAGTGATGAGAAGAACTGACTTCAAGATAATAAATCCTGTCTGTATAGATAATAAACCTAGGTAATTCCAGACTAAATTATAAGAGCTGACTATTTTCCCTTTGAACCAAAATAACCATTATTAATTAAATGTCTACAATGTGTAGGACTCTGTTCAATTAGTTAAAGGTTTACTTCATTTTATACTTGAAGTTGCTCCAAGGTAGAAATGATTATCTACATTTTACAGTGAGGAAGTGAGACTCAGAAAGTTTGTTATTTTCTTGAGGATGTGCAGCCAAAAGTGGTAGTTATCATGACAAATGTGGGGACAAGTACTAGCACCTACCACTATATCAGTTGTCATTTCCTTCCAGATACACAAATAATTAAACTTCCTCACCTCCTCAAGGATGAAGAAGGTCATATGACTAGTTTTGCCTAATGTAATACGATCAAAAGTGAAACATTCACTTTCAAAATGAAGCATGGAAATGTTCCTGTTCAACTCTCCAGCCCTGTCTTCCCATGTTGCAGTGGACCCTGGAATTTTGTATGAAGCTGAAAGCATTCTCAGTTGCTAAAGTTTTCGTAAGCTTGAGTGGCAACTATGTGGAGCAGAGTTCCTCAGCTTCCCGATCCGCAGCCTATGGTCAACCTACACTTAACAAGTAACAGTACTAAGTAATAAGCCTTTACTACTTTATTTGAATCATTAAAATTTTGGAGTTGTTCATGTCACAGAATAGCCTACTTAATTGACAAAAAACTTGCACATTTTTGCTCTATATTTTGTCCTATTTCCATCACTTTTCTGAATTGACTGTTATAGCTAAAATAAAACATATTTTTTTCTGCTTTTTCATTTTTTTTCCACAAATATTTGGTTTCTCATTATTTTCATTTCTTAAGTATGATGGGGGAGAGGCAGATAAGTCTCTGCTTTGATTTCAATTAAGCTAAGGGAAGTCACAGTGCCATTAAGAAAACAACCTTCCATATCCAGAATCTGCATCAAACACATGGACACAAAATCATTTTATTTTTTAAATTTGTACACATTTATGGGCTACATGTGAAATTTATTTACATGCATATAATGTGTAGTGATCAAGTCAGGGTAGTTAGGGTGTCCATCTCCTGAGTACAATACATTTTTGTTAACTGTAGTAACCCTACTTTGCCTTCAAACATTGAGTTTATTCCTTCCATCTAACTGTCTGTACACTTTAGCTGACTTCTCTTTATCCTGCCCTCTCTTTCCCACTCACACTTTCCAGTCTCTGTTATTTATCTTTCCACTTTCTAGCTTCATATGGTCACATTTTTTTAGCTCCCTCATATAAGAGAGAACATGTATATTTTTGTGCCTGGCTTATTTCACTTATGATAATGACTTCAAGTTCCATCCATGTTGCTGAAAATGACATGACCATTTCTTTTTATGACTGAATAGTATTCCATTGTGTATATATACCACATTTAAAAAATCTATCCATCCTTTGATAGGCACTTAGGTTGATTTTATATTTTTACTATTGTAAATAGTGCTGAAGTAAATGTGCAAGTGCAAATATCCCTTTGAAATAGTGATTTTGTTTCCTTTGGATAGACACCTAGTAGTGGGATTGCTGGATCATATGGGAGTCCTATTTTTACTTTTTTATTTTTTGAGAAATCTCCATAGTGTTTTTCATAATGACCGTGCTAGCTGTCAACAGCATAAGAATTCTCTTTTCCCCTCATCTTTACCAGCATGCATAATTTTTTGCTTTTTTAGTAGTAGGAATTCTGACTGGTCTCGCTGTGATGTCTCATTGTGGTTTTAATTTGGATTTCCTTGATTAGTAATCTTGAACATTTTTTTTCATGTATCTGGTGGTCATTTGTTTGTGTTCTTTTGAGAAATATCTATTCATGTCCTTTGCCCGTGTTTTAATGGGATTATTTGTTGTTGCTATTGTTCTTGTTATTGTTTTTAAATTGTTGAGTTGTCTGAGTTTCATGTAGGTTTTAGATATTAGTCACTGTTGGATGAATGGTTTGCAAATATTTTCTTCTATTCAACAGGTTATTTCTTCACTCTGTTGATTTTTTTTTCTTGTGCAAAAGATTTTTAGTTTAAATCTCATTCGTCTATTTTTTGTTTTATTATTTGTGCTTTTGAAGTCTTAATCATAAATTCTTTGCCTAGACTAATGTTTAGAAGATATTGTCCTAGGTTTTCTTGTAGTACTTTTATACATTCAGGTCTTCTGTTTAGCTCTTTCATCCATTTTGAGTTGAATTTTGAAGAGGGTGTCCATTCCCCAATATAAGTTCCTGCCACCTTTTTCAAAGATCAGTTGTCTATACATATGTGGCTTTATGTTTGTGTACTCTATTTTGTTTCATTGGTCTATGTGTCTATTTTTATACCAGTGCTATGATGTTTTAGTTACTCTATCTTTGTAACATATTTTGAAGTCAGGTAATGTGATGCCTCCATTTTTATAAAATTCAGAATTGCTTTGGTTATTTGAACTCTTTTTTTGGCTACATATAAATTTAAAGATTTTTGAAATAATTCCATGAAGAATAACAGTGGTATTTTAATAGGGGATGCATTGACTCTGTAAATTTCTTTGGGTGATATAGTCATTTTAACAACATTAACTCTTCTAATCTGTGAGCATGGAAAGTTTTTCTATTTGTTTGTGTCATCTCCAATTTTCTTCACCCGTGTTTTATAGTTTTCCTTGTAAAGAGTTTTTACCTGCTTAGCTAAATTTATTTTTAGGTATTATATTTTTGTACCTATTGTAAAGGACATTGCCTTCTTGATTTCTTTGCTGGATAATTATTGGTATATGAACATGCTACTGATTTTTTTGTACATTGATTTTGTATCCTTAAACTTTCCTGAATTCATTTATCAACTATAAGAGATTTTTTGTTAGAGTCTATACGTTTCTTGAGATATAAGACTGTTATCTGCAGAGAGGGACAATTAGACTTCCTCTTTTTCAATTTGGTTGTGTTTTATTTTCTTCTCTTGCATAATTGCTCTGGTTAGGACTTCCAACATTGTGTTTAATAGGAGTGGTGAAAGTGAGCATTCTTTTTCTGTCCCACTTCTTAGAGGAAAGGCTTTCAACATTTTCCCAGTGTGATGTTAGACATGGGTTTCCTGCATATGACTGCCTTATCATGTTTTCCATTGCTGTAAAGGGATAGCTGGGACTGGATGACTTATAAAGAAAATAGACTTATTAGGTGCACGGTTTTACAGACTATACAAAAAGCATGGCACTAGCATTTGCATCTGGCGAGAATCTCAGGAAGCTTCCAATCATGGTGGAAAGGGGAGGAGAGCAGACACCCACATAGTAAGAGAGTTGGAAAGAGAAAGAGATGAGAGGGGTATCATGCTTATTTAAGCAATCAGCTCTTGCATGAACAAATAGAGCAGGAACTCACTCATTCCCTTGGGGATGGCACTAAGCAATTCATGAGTGATTCACCCCCATGGCCCAAACATCTCTCATTAGGCCCCTTCTTCAACATGGGGGATCAAATTTCAACATGAAATTTGGAGGGAGCATATATCCAAACTATATCAATGGCCTTTATAATTTGGGGGTATGTTTCTTCTATGCCTAGCTTTTATCATGAAGGGATGTTGAATTTTATCAAATGCTTTTTCTGTATCTATTGAGAAGAACATGATTTTTTTTCTTTCTGTTGGTGTACGGTATCATGTTTATCAATTTGCATAGGTTGAGCCATCCCTCCATCCTTGATATAAATCCCACTTGATTGTGGTATATTATCTTTTTAATTTGCTGTTAGATTCTGTTTGCTAGTATTTTGTTGAAGATTTTGCATCATCAGGAATATTTGTCTGCAGTTTTGTTGTTGTGTCCTTGCCTGGTTTTGGTGTCAGTATGTTGCTGGGATTATAGCACGAGTAAGGGAGAATTTTTTCCTCCTCAGCTTTTGAGAATAGTTTCAGGAGGATTGGTTAATAACTTTTTTGCAGATTTGGTATAATTCAGTTGTTAGTCAATCCAGTCCTATGCCTTTTTGGTTGGGAGATATTTTATTACTGATTCACTCTTGCTGCTATTCATTTTTGATCTATTCAGGTATTTATTTCTTCATGACACATTCTGGGTAGGTTAAGTGTTTCTAGGAATTTACACAGTTCCTCTAAGTTTTCCAGTTTGTCACTGTATAGTTGTTCATGATAGTGTCTGGTGATCTTTTGTAAATCTGCGCTATAATTTTTAATGCCTCTTTTTTCATTTTTGTTTCTGTTTATTTTGATCTTCTCTCTTCTCTTGGTTTGTTTAGCTAGAAATCTTTCAATTATGTTTATTTTTTTGAAGAAACAACTTTCCATTTTTTTGGTCCTTTGTATTTTTTATTTTTTGGTCAATATTTTATTTGGTTCAGCCTTGAGCTTTATTATTTCATTTCTTCTGCTGACTTGGGGTTTGTTTTGTTCTTTCTCTTCTAGTTCCTTGAGGTGCATTTTTAGATTATTAATTTGTAATCTTTCCACTTTTCTGATATAGGTATTTATTGCTCTAAACTTCCCTCTGACCACTACTTTTGCTGTATCTCATAAGTTTTGATATGGTGTGTTTTCATTTTCAATTGTTTTAAGTTATTATTGTAAGTTTTCATGTTATTTTTTGTATTGATCCAGTGGTCATTCAGGAGTATACTATTTAATTATATAGTTTCCAAAACTCCTTTTGGCATTTATTCCACTGTGGGCTGAGAAAATACTTGATATAATGTTGATGTTTTAAAATTTTCTGAGACTTGTTTTGTATCTTAACACATGGTCTATCCTGAAGAATGTTCGATGTATTGATGAGAAGAAATGTTCTTTAAATGTCTGTTAGGTTCATTTGGCCTAAGTCCACTTCAATGTTTCTTTGTTGATTTACTGTTCACATGCTCTGTCTATTTCTGAGAATGGGAAGTTGTTCTCCAGTATTTTTGCATTGCAGTCTATATTTCTCTTTAGATCTAGTAATATTTACTTTATGGATCTGGGTGATCTGGTGTTGGGTACCTATATATTTAGAATTGTTATATTCTCTTGCTGGATCGATCCTTTTATCATTACATAATGACCTCCTTTGTCTTTTTTTTTAACTGTTTTGATTTAGTCTGTTTTATCTGATATAAGTATAGCTATGATTGCTCACTTTTGGATTCTGTTTTTATGGAATGCTTTTCTATTCCTTTACTTTCAGTTTATGTGTGTCTTTAATGATACGGCAAGTTTTTCATAAGCAGCATATAGTTGGATCCCGTTTTTTTTTTTAATCCATATAGCCACTCTATATCTTTTAATTGGAGAATTTAATTAGTTTGTGTTCAAAGTTATTATTGACATGTGAGGCTTTTGTTCCTGTCATATGTCAATTTTATTTTTGTTGTATTATGTAAGCTTGTTTTTTTTTTCTCTTATTGTTTGATATGGTGGTTTAATGAATTTCTGTAGTAGTACCACTTGAGTCTTTCCTTTTCCTTTTTGTATGATTGCTTCACCAGTGATTTTTATACTTGTGTTTTCATGATGGTAAAATGTTGTCCCTTCACTTCCAGGTTTATTACTCCCTTTAGCATTTCTTGTAGAGCAGATCTAGTGGTAAGTAATTTCTTCAGCATTTGTTTGTCTGGGAAATACTTTATTTCTTCTTTATTTATAAAACATAATTTTGTTGGATATAATTTTCTTGGCTGGCTAGCTTTTTTCCAACACTTTGAATATATTATGTCATTCTCTTTTGACCTGCAGGGTCTTACAGGGTTTTCTAAGACAGTCTTCTTCTGCTCTTTTTAGAATTCACTCTTTATCTTTTGCTGTGGAGAAGACCTTTTTGAATTGTGTCAGCCTGGGGTTGCTAAGACTCCTCTGTCATGTCTAAATTTTTTGCCAGACTTGGAATGTTTTCATCTATTACTTCATTAAATAGGTTTTCTAAACCTTTCATTTTTTTCTTTGTCCTTGCAGACACCTATAAGTCTAATATTTGGTCACTTTATGTTGTACCAAATGACATAAGGACTTTGTTCATTTAAAAAAATTCTCTCTTTTTTTAATCTGACTGGATTATTTCAAAAGAGCAGTCAACTTCAGAGATTCTTTCTTCTGTTTGATCTAGTCTATTGTTGAAGCTTTGAACTATGTTTTGTATTTCATTCAATGAATTCAGTTCTAGAAATTTTGTTTGATTATTTTTTAAAAATCTATATTTTTGGTAAAGTTTTCATTCATTTTGGAATTGCTTTTCTGATTTCTCTGTATTACTTTTTCAGAATTTTCTTTTTTCCTGAACTTCTTTGAAATAAATATTTTGAATTATTTATCCAGGATATTGTAAACCTCTTTTTGATTGTTATTTGTTGCTAGAGAATTATTGTACTCTTTTGGTGGTGTCATATTTCCTTGCTTGTCATATTTCCTGTGTCCATAGGTTGATATCCATGCATCTAGTATAACAGTTATTTCTTCCAAGTTTTAAAAAATTGCTTTCCTAGAGGAAGACTTTCTCCTGAAGATGTATATATGATGATTGCTTGGTGGGGTGCTTTGGCTTTGATTTTAGGTGCATGCAGTAGTGTGATCTCTGTATGGATTATTTGGCTATAAATAGCATCAGTGATATCTGATTTCCTTGGTGGCTTAAGGTATGGTTATTAGTGATGAAATTTTGCTGGATACTACAATGGCAAGTGGGCAGTCTTGAGACCCTGTGGTGGTAGTGGTAGGCTGAGTGTGCCTGGTTTTAGGCTTCAGTGTGGCTTACACTGGCATTGGTGTTAGTGGGTTCAGGATGGCTGATTCTTAGGCTTCCAGATGGCTTACTTTTATGCTGGTAGTGACAGAAGTGAGCTGACTGTATGTGTGAATTTTCAGCCCCATGGGCAGCTGGTGTGATATGGGCAATGGCAGTAGCAGTGGTGGAACAACCCACTGCAACCCACGCAGTGTGTGCTGATGTTGGCAGTGGCTGCAACAGGTTAGGTGGGCCAGTCCTTAGCATGCTGGTGGCACAATGAGGATGGATATCAGCTGTGATATTGGCAAGTTTTGTTGCCTGATCTTGGATCCTGGGAGGCGTATTCAGGTGCCAATGGTATGGTGTGAGCTGAGTGATTTCCAGACCTCTGGATGACATGCTCATGTACTAGGGAGAGGGAACCAGGCTGGAAGATATGTTTCCTGCTCCCCTGGTAGTATGTTCAGCCTCTGGCTCTGATAGGAAGGGGTGGGTAGTCTTCAGGAGACCAGTGGAATGCTCAGGTGTGGGCAGTAGTGGCTGCATTGTGGGCCTGCTATCAGGGAGGGCAAGGTCCCTTTCAGTTGGAGGAACATAGGCAGGTAGCTATGGGGAGTGCAGTTTGCTTGTTCCTTTTCCCCCACAAAGGTTCATACCAACAGTAGTGGGATTTGTCCTCAAAGAACACAGAAGTGTTCAACCTCCTCTCTCCATCTTTGGTCCAGTGGTGGAAGTGGTGAAAGCTTCAACCCCAGGGCAGGGCATAGTCCTTTAGTGCTTGGCTTTCAGAATTGTGCCAAGCTATAGCTCTTCAGGGCTTAAATTCTTGTAAATTCCCTTTCTAGAGCAATGCCTTTGTGCAATTTCTAGGCTACTTCTTATGTTAATCTCAAGATACACGTGGGTCAGGGGATTCATCCCACAGCTTAGATTGTAAAAGGCTATGGCAGAAGTAGAGGTCCCTCTCTTATGCTATCTGCATGTTGGGGAGCTCTCTTACCTTCAGAGGGACCCTGGAGGTCTCTCTCTTACCCTTTCTGCATGTTTGGGAGCTCCTCCCAGTACCCAAAGCCTGTTCCTGCCAAGCAGGCTGCCTCATTTCCTTCTCTTTACTTGCTTTTGGTGCATCCCTTCATTTCTTTTTTGAATCCCAGCATTCTCAGATGAGCTATTCAATGTGTAAATATTTACTTGTTACTTTGGTTCCTCTCCACGGAGGAAGTATGTGCTAGCTGCATATTGTCAGTCATCTTTCTGCAGTTTTCCACAAAAATTTTTTTGATGCCATGTACTTGATTTGAGTGCTGCCAGGAATGAGAAATACGTATTTCGGAATTCAACCTCCTATTCAACCTGCCAAAGCAACCTGCAGGCTCAATAGCATTCACCAGGAATATGTATTTTGCTAAAACCCTGTGGTCTGATTGTTTTAGTGTGTAACACACAATGGAAGTTGATCTTCAACTGTCAAATTCACCAGTAAGTTCTGGTGCACAGTAGTTACAATTCACACGAACATTTGTGTTTTCTTTGAAGTATAACATGACATGTTGGGTCTCAGCCAAATTATATACTTCTCTTTTTGTATGAATTCACATTGAGTAGTGAAATGAAAATTAAAATAGCTTTATGCTCCTGGAACTGGTTTAAAAGTCAAGTTTATGTCAGCAGACTAGACTTAAATGAGGAAAACTACTTGATTATGACTCATCTAGATTTGACCCTAATGCATTACTGTATTATGGAACACAGTCATTTTGCGGATGACTTCTGATAGCAATGCTTAGGCTATGTTTCTTTATTAACCATTATGATGTGAATGTATTTCTAGCAATGTTTGACATGACAGGGATAAAGTTTCTATGGGAAAACCTATCTTGGGAACAGAAGAATACAGTCATCTTTCTTGTGGATTTGATTTTACATACTAGTGACTCTATTTTGCAAGGACACTGGGGTGTCAAGGTGTCAAGTTTTGAGAGATAGTTTAAATATTATGCTACACAAATATTTTCTGATAAAATCTCATTTCAATTAAATATCTACACATAGGCCTAATTCTCAAAAAGTTGTGTTGCTTTTGTTAGAACAGTGTGTCCTCATCTTCTTTAAATTCTGATTTGCCTTATATCTAGTTTGTTTGCATATTTTTCTTCTTTAAAATGCATTTTAATTTACTATCATGTTATAATTCAATCTTGAGACTCAGCTCTGGTTAAAACCAGAGTGAAATGTGTGTGACTTAGAAACAACTATGGAATTCAGATATTGAATTACAGCCAAAGTATTCTTTTAGGGCTCAGTGATGCTATCTGAAATATATTATTCAAGGAATATTTATAAATGATTAGTAATTTTACTATTTGCATGGAAAATCTCTGGTGCACCACTTCAAATTTCTCAACCTTACCTCTTATTCCTGCCACATTTGCAGTAAACAGTTCCTCGTGGACTTTGACCAGCTTGGTGCAGGTGAAACCTGACAGCACCTCACTCAAGCCTGTGCTACATTACTCTTGCTTTCCGCCCTGGGCTTCTCTGGCATTACAGCATAGGCCATGATGGGGACTTGCTCACTGCTCACACAAATGAAAGCTGAAAGTGCAGGGAAGTTAACGCTTCACAGGATAAGCCTTGACTGATGAGGAATGAAATTCTATGAATAAATGCTTCCTTTTCTTCTCCTGAGTAGACTATTCTGAGAAATATTTCTTAAGTCTTTTCACAAGGTTTAGCAGCAGAAAACAACCAGTCACCTGTAGAAGGAATTCTTGGACCGGCTTTCTCTCCCTTACCATTTCACAACTCTGTCACTCATTCCTATTCCCTGGATCATAAAAACTACCAAATGAACCACTGTCCCTGGCTTTAATTTTTAGGCAAACCGAGGAAAAGACAGTATATACATTTATTAATTAAATTTAGATGAATTCTAAATCCTTATCACTGCTATACTGATTATACTATTATAGTAAACATCCAAATTATGCCCCCTGAGAGAAAACTATGATTTATAAACGTGTTTTAGAAGAGAAGTAACTATATCAGAGAGAGAATAAGTTTAATAAAGATAGGTAACAATAGGGATTGTATACAAATGACACTGAATGGTGAAACACACATAGCAAAGGGAGCTCTTATTTGTTTATTCTCTCATTCATTCATTTGAAGACTACATATTGAGTGTATACCAGGTGCCAGGCTCTGCAATCGGTATTAAGAATACAAAGGTAAATATAGTAGATATGGTCCTATAGTCATGCAGACTATAATTTTGAAATTTTACAGTGGTCCATCATATCTAAGAAATTTAACCAGCAGAGGAGAAATAAAATTCTATCCTTAAAACAACCTCCACCCTCACTCCCAAATAACTCCAGAGGTAAATACATAGGTAAAAGTAGAGGTCACGGGAAAGAAAAATAAAAAAAGAATAAGAGTAGTTTGTCGAGCTTAGAGCTCATGTCAGCAATATAGAAAAATAAAACTCCCTAATTATAATCACTAGAGAAGTTCCTTATTTGACCCTAATACATCATAGCTTTAACTCTTCTCTAGACATTTATTTGTAAATAGTCCTGTTCCTAGATTCCCTTGCTACACCAACACTGAGCAATTCCTTCTGATGAAGTTTTTGCCAGGCTATTGCTAACCTTGATTTAGATAACTCAATCTCAATGAGGTGTTTATCAACTACACTTGATTTGCAGCTATACAATCAAGAAGGCAATTACTCAAGAAACAGCTTGAAGGAGAAAAACAGACTCTTTTAAGACTTTACATGGTACTCTAGCTATCCAGATCAATTTGGGTCTGGGTTTGAAATACCATCTAAATTATGCATTTGTGCTCTGGGGTTCACTAACACTTTCCTTATGCTTCAAGGACTGCCATCTTACCTTAATCTCATGTGACTAGATGTGACTAACAATGCTCAGTGTCTCAGTATGTTAGGGCATTTACATCTCCTTCTAAGTGTTTAATATGAGGGCCCCTGTAGAGTTCACAAAGGAAGGGGGAGCAAAAGGGAATGAGAAAATTATATTAAAAAAATTAAAATAAAACTTTAAAAAATAGAGTCTAACCAAATTGCTTAGAAAGTGAGGCTTTCTTATTGATTGATATTTCTGTTGAAAGGTTAAATAAAATATTTTGTGTTGAAATATTTTCCCCAATGAGAGTCCCCTATACTGCCATAATACTCAATTCTCTCAATTTTGTGTTTGAAGTCTTAGATAATCATATTTAATACAAATAGCTATAGGTTTTACACAATTGTGCCATTTGAAGCTCACACCAAACCAACAAGGCAGATACTGTTACTAGCCACATTTTACAAGTAGCTCAGAAAGGTTATGGAACTGGTCTAAGACCACATAGTCAGTGGCAAAACTGGAACTTGAATCTAGATTCAAAAGAAAATGATTGATATAAGACAGACAGTGAGATGACAGAAAGACCTCCATTTCCTTGAGGTTTTCAAGTTTGTTTCCATACAGGTGTACACTTGTATGTTTATCGCAGCATTGTTCAAAATAGCAAGAACACAGTCGCCTTTGATTGTAGTATCGTCTTCTACGTTACCAAGGCAGCTTTATGATTGAAACCCAGTGCAATATCACAAAGGAAAGTGCCACAACGTGTCCCTGAAGAGCCCTAGTGAGGGAAAATATGTTCTTCATGAAAGAGAAGTGATGGTTTGGTTCACGGTTTCTCAGCAATAAGCATCGCTGTCTTTGTGATGCCCAACAGATTTGGGAAACGGAGGGGGAAGAATTTGGAATACAATGTTTCAGTTTAAACCCTGGTTTCAGGGCGAGAGGAGTGGAAACTGATTAGAAATGAAGTGACTCCACACTCTTATGCAAGTCACAGCTGTACAGGGCCTGATGTTTCCTGCAGAGGAGAAGGCAGAACAGACAGCTCCTAGGCCCTCCCTGCTACCAAAGTATTCATCCTCAGGAACTGCCTTTGTGGAGGCCACTACTAGAGCTAATTAAAAAGAAAAAAGGACTCTGGGCAACACAGCAAGACCTGTCTTTATTTAAAAAAACAACAAATTAGCCGGACGTGGTGGCATGTACCTGTTGTCCCAGCTACTCAGACGGAAGGATCGCCTGAGCCTAGGAGTTAGAGGCTGTGGTGAGCTGAGATCATGCCACTGCCCTCCAGCCCAGGCAACAAAGTGAGACTCCAACTCAAAAAAAAAAAAAGTTGATATCAATCTTTTTCTGTATTTCTGATTATTTATAATTTGGACAGATTCTTAGAAAGGTAATTACTAGCCGGGCTCGGTGGCTCAGCCTATAATCCCACGCTTTGGGAGACTGAGGTGAGTGGATTGCCTGAGCCTGCGGATTCGAGACCTGTCTGGGCAACTTGGCGAAACCTCATCTCTATAATAAAAAAAAAAAAAAAAAATTAGCCGGGTGTGGTAGCGCGCGTCTATAGTTCCAGCTACTTGGAAGGCTGAGGCAGAGGGATTGCCGGAGCCCAGCAGGTCGAGGCTGCGGTGGCCAGGAACAGCCACTGCACTCCAGTCTGGGCGACAGAGTGAGACTCCAACTCAAAAAAAAAAAAAAAAAAGGTAATTACTAAACCAAGAAGAAAGGTAATTACTGAACCAAAAGGTATAAACTATTTCATAGATCTTGATACATAGGCCCAGATTACTTTCCAGAATATTTGTACAAATGTACAGTCCTAGGGGAAGTATATGTAATGTGATAATTTTTAATTCTTGCTAATTTAATGAGAAAAAATAGCTTATCAATTTTCTTTTAATTAATAGTGAGCTTTTATGTTATATGCTTACTAGTCATAGAATAGACTTTTTTTCCTGTTGAGTGTTCATTGATAGCTTTTGCCAATTTGTCTGTGGATATTTTTCTTGCAGTTAGTACTGTTTGTCATGAAGATGTAATCCTTTTATTTCTGATTTATTTATCAATTTTCTTTCCTTTGTTTTAATCTATAATATATTTTGACCTGACATAAAAAGTCTGTTACTTTTGACTTCCAAAAAAAGGAAGAAACAAGAAAAAGAAAAGAAGAAAGCAGCCCCCCTTCAGAGACAGTGTGTGCAGAGCAGAACCCCGTGGCCTCAGTGCTCATCTTTCTTGGTTCTAATAGCAAAGGCCCTGGGCATCAGGCAATGCCCTCAGTTTCGCTGGTGTGTGTTTGGGTGATGATGTGTAGAACTTGGCTGGAGCGTGGAAGGTGGGATAAGAAAGAGGCTTCACATGTTTTTATCCTAGACACACATGGCATCTTATTCGTCCTTGAACTTTTCTATAGTGATTCCTTCCTTTATTCCACAACACGGACACTCTTTTTTATTTTTTTAAACAGCAATTTCTATTCTTTTTCTTTCCTAGAGGTGCTTTGCTCTGACTTGCACCCTCTGTTCTAGAAGGTCTATTTATAACACACGGCTTATGATGGGTTGGGAAACCTGACTCATCCTTTCTCATATTTAATCCCTACCTGGACAAATATTTGCCCTTCTGACAGTGCTCAGTGTTTGCTATGGGAAAGGGACAGTGACCACATTTTTATCTAAGGTACTATTGACAGCTATTCATAGCAATCACTTTGAAAACAATGATAATGCTTAGCTTGCAGCCCCGAGAAGTTTTCCACCACTTCGTAGGCATTCTTAAACCTATGCTGATAATCATAACATTTAGTGAGAACTTGCCCGTGCCAGACAATGTACGTCCGTTGCATATATTGAGACGCTTAATTCTCAGGACCCCCCTGGTGGGATGGGTCCTAATGGCATCCCCTCAAGGGAAGGATTGAATGGCTAGTAATTTGGGTTCCACACAAGTGTGACGAGCCAGAGGAAGGAGCAGACTGATTCTGAACAGTGTGGACATCCTTCGGGGTCCGGCTGTCTTGCCTTGAAATTGTGTTCTGGAGACAATGGCTAAGCACATAGGAATTAAAGAGAAACATGCTTGAAATGTGAGCACGGGAAGCACTGTGCCCTGCCTGAGGTTTGGTCAGGTGTCAGTGTCACCTCAGCAGAGGACACTTGTCTCCTGGATCATGCAGGGACTCTGTGACGGTGGTTGCAGAGGAGTGTCTTTCCATTCTCTCCCTTCTCCCAGTACCTGGAAGAACAACTGAGTCATGAATTAAATTGTGAGAGCCCTGGAATTCTTGGACAATTGGGGGTTAGGACTGGGCGCTATTTTTAGGAGAGAAATGCTAGACTTTCAGCCAGGGCAGATGCAGTTTCTAGCAACTAACTGGAAAGATACAAAAAGTATGACTGTGTTTATGCTAGAAGCCAGAAGATGGTCTCACCTCTATGAGCCTACATTTCTGTGGGTCACTGCCTTGTCCTGAAATCCCCAAAACTTTCCGCTATATACAGTGTCCAGTTCACACTTCACAGCAGCCTCTGAGGTACCCCACCTCTCGTTGTCCTTTTGAAGTCAACTTTGGATGTCTTGTTGGATCCGAGCTGTCTCATTTCTGTTTCCTAGGTATGCTTTGCTTTCCAACTTGAAGCTTTGCTCACATGTTTTTCTGTGGCCCTTGAGAGGAATAAGCTCTCTCCTCCCACTATTCAAACGTTATCATTCCTTCTCCAAAACCCCCATGACCTCCATAAAGCTTTTCTTTACCTTGTATGAGTCTCTTTCTTCTCCAAATTCTTATGGTGTTTCCTACCTACATTGTTCCTTTGTTTCCATGAGGTTAATGTGCTACTTATCGTTAATTGCCTACTATGTACATCTTTTTTTTTCCTCAACAAGACTTTACATTCTGAGATGGTAGAACGGCAGAATTTAGCATTTCTTTTGTATCCCCCATAGGGCCACAAAGGGAGAAAAGCCATATGTTGAGTTAGAAGACCTGGATTTCACTCCTGGCTCTGCCATTTTCTCACTGTGACCTTAGGCAACTTTTCTAAGTCCAGCATCTTCATCCATAAAACAGAATTAATAATAGCAATCTCACAGGATTAATGTGAGGCTTAAATATGAAAATGTATGTGAAAGTAAATGTGTAAGTGCAAAACATGTCATTATTTTTTATTTTTATTATTTTTGAGTTGGAGTCTCACTCTGTCACCAATACTGGAGTGCAGTGGCCGCTCCTGGCCACTGCAGCCTCGACCTGCTGGGCTCTGGTGATCCTTCCGCCTCAGCCTTCCAAGTAGTTGGAACTACAGGCACGCGCTACCACGCCCGGCTAATTTTTTTATTTATTGTAGGGATGAGGTCTCGCCAAGTTGTCCAGGTGGGTCTCGAACACATGGGATCAGGTAATCCACTCACCTCAGCCTCCCAAAGTGCGGGATTACAGGCTGAGCCACCGAGCCCGGCTCCACATATCATTATTAAGAGTATTTGTCAATTGTGAAAGATGGAACTCTCCTCAAATCATTTTATGAAGCTAACATCACATTGAAACCCAAGCCAGGTAAAGACCCAACAAAGAAAGACAACTACAGACCAATATCTTTGATGAACATAGATGCTAAAATTCTCAACAAGATCCTAGCAAACTGGATTCA